>APFE031401830.1:0-28395 GCA_000404065.3 Pinus taeda | reverse complement strand
GGGGGGGGTGAATCAGTATTATCAATTCAAACACTTTTTCATTTTCATACTCAAATTCATATACGCTACTTCAGGTAGGGAAAACCGCATGTATACACAACTATGTGTAATGCAACAAGCGTATATCTAATAAACTTATGATTCAGTTAGTTGATCCTTAATTAGTGCATCAGAGCATATGAACAGTAAATAGGAGCAGTAAAATAGAATAGATCATCACACATAAGCAACACACATGAACACCATGATATAAGGTGGAAACCCAATGTGGGTGAAAACCACCTGCTGTAATTCGTCTCTATCTTCTTTTAATTAGAAACTTCTATTCACAATGGTTATGTACTGGTGTAGTCTTATTCTAGTATGCAAGCTTCTACTTGTAGAAGGCTACAACCTTCTCTCAATCTCCAGACTCTCCTGGAAGGGAGCTGCAACCCCCTTAGCTCTTGTACTAGCTGATGTACTAGCACGTAGGTGCTGGCCTATAGAAGGCTACAACCTTCTCTTTTCTTCCAGGGACCACGTTTCATAAATTTTTAGACTGGATCCATAAATACAAAACAAACACCACTGCAATACAATCATCAACTATACTTGCATCATCAATCTCTGAATCACCCAATACTAGATCATTGAAACCCTATCATCAAAACACAGTTACCAGAACACAGGCCAAAGCCCAGAACTCTGCAACAACCACTAGAACCAACAACAACTTGAAACATCAAATCTCATACTCTATATGCTACTTGACTAAGTCAAACTGGCATGTATATGCCCTTTCACTAGAGATAACCCGTGTACAGATCTAAAGATAATTACTTATACCTTCGCTGAATTTCCAACTTCAGATATACCCAGACAATAAGATATAAAGGATAAAACATGTGTCAGTACTCAGATCTACTCATGATCATACCATATAATGATAATACATTTTAGTCTTCAAGATCTCGGTCCATCAACCTTTATCAACTGCATAGGAGCCTCCTTGATTCAGATCGAGCCAAGCATCACAAACCCATAACCAATATACTAGATCTCACACTTCATCAAATATTCAACACACACTTGCACTACCTTGGCCTAATGATCTTCTCTTTATATAGGTTTAGCCTTCTCTCAGTACCATGGTCCAAAACCATGTAGAACCAATACCTTGGACCCAATACCTGGGGTCAACATTTCGAACCAAATACCATGGACCAATACCAAAATACCATGGACCAAAACTTAGTTCTCTGACATGTACATGCCTTTCCTTCTGTGAACATGCGTGTGTACATATACACACCTTTTGTTCTAATAACCCACTTGTACACAAACTTTCATCAAGGTTAACCTGTGTATACCTCTCTCTTGACTTGCTGCATTATGATCTATCATCTGAGTGAGTTTTCATCAAGGACAACACCTATATCATACCTCTGAGTGAGTTTCCATCAAGGACAACACTTGCATCATAATTCCAACAATCTCCCCCTTTGGACTTGATGGCAACCACCACACCAAGTCACTCTCCCCCTTTGACATCAAGGGCAAAGGGTGGACCAAGATATTCTCTTCCATGATATTCTTTTGTTGTCCATACTCCCCCTGAGTACCTACTGCAATATCTGATTGAGCTCCCCCTTTATACATGACAAGATGTACCAATCCATCCATGATCCCCCTGAGCACATGCAAGGTCTTTAAAACAAACATCAGCAATCTATTCAAAACCATGATAGTCATTAGCCACTATCATACACCATATATGATCTGCACCATGAGCATCAACATCCAGTCCTATAACCTGCAATACCATTCTATTGATCAACCAGTAAGATGTATCATTTAGCCACATAAGCATCATTACCAAAGACTTCTAACCATAATGCCAACAATGCATTATTTGAAGTATATGCTCCCCTTGAGCCTGTGCCACACCAGCATATACCATGACCGAACCATTTCTTGAGTCTGTTTTGCTTCCTTTTTCTTCTGAGCTTCATATACGTGACTCTGCAGCCTCTAGATCACGTATATATGTGACATATCTTCATTAAACACCATATGCAAGATGGAATACTGAAGGTCTACACTTTCAGTTTCCCTTGTGTTAGTTATGTCAGTTAACTAAGTTATGTCACACCTTTCTGTCTCTAATTTTGTCTTCTTCAATGCCTGGAATTGTGATGATGTATAATCCTCTTGCTTTGGAGTTTGAATTTTTCTCCTGCATTCCCTTGCTTTATGTCCAAACTTGTTACATTCATAACATCTTACATGTTTCATGTTCCTTCTATTGCAATCAATTGCTTTGTGGCCAAACGTATTGTAAGCAAAACAATATCCTTTGAAGTACCTGGAATGTGATGATCTTGTGTGACGGTCTTGAACCATTCTACTTCTGCATCTGGCTGCAACATGTCCAAGATTATGACATACATAACATTCAACATTATTCAGTGGATGAAATAATCGTCTATCACTTCCATGGTTAGGAGTAAAGGATTTTCTTTGAGGAATTTCTTTCCTTGGCTGTTGATGAAGTTGTCATCTCATCTTCTTGTTGAGCATTTCAGAATTCTCATTAGAGTTCCTTGCCTCACCTTGTGGGCTAGATTCACTTTCAACAGATTCATAAAAGCCAAGACCAGTTTTGACAGAAGGAGATCTTTGACTACCAAGAATGTCATCCAAAATATTAGTACTATCTTGAAATCATAATAGTTTATCCTTTTAAGATATTTACCTCAACCTGATGTTGTTCTTCCTTTTCCAGATACTACTTCCTTATGTTTTCTTCAGCTTTTCTTCCTTCTTCCATTTTTTTCCTTAATTCGATCACTTCATGTTCTTGTTCTTCAAGAGCTTCTCTATTTTGCTTCTTTGATTCTTTAAGATCTTCTTTTAGATAGAGGATCTTTGATTCAAGTCTCTGAATTTTTATGTTCTAATCTCTTACTACATCCTACAATTGCTCCCTTACTCTGGTTATTGACTCCAATTGTTCCTTTAATCTGGTAACGTCTTCTGTTTCTATGCCCTTATTTTCATATTCCATGAGAAGTCTAATGTCTTCATCACTATTGGATGAGTCATTGCTTTTAACATGGGTATAATAACTTCTATTACCTTCTTCAGACATCTTTCCTTTGTTATGAGGGCATCTAGCAGCGTAGTGACCAACTCTACCACATGAAAAGCATTTGAAAGGTAGCTTACCTTTGAACCTTCCAAATCCCCGTTCAAGATTCTTGAAAAAATTTACCTCATCTTCTCCTTCTGAAATGTATCCTGATTCATTTGTTGATACTTCGAATGCAGATTCTCTCATATTTGATGGTCTTCCTTTCTCATCTCATAAGTAGTTAAGATTTCGTGAAGCTGTGTCATAGTGATTTTCTGCAGATCCTCCTTTTCTTCTATGGAAGAAACTTTGGAATCAAATTTAGCAGACAGGGATCTTAAAACCTTTTCAACTAAGAAAACTTCCTTAAATTCTTCACCTAGATTCCTCATACAATTGACAATCTCATCTATACGTAGGAAGTAATTAGCTATGGTTTCATTACTATGCATCTTAAGATTTTCATACCATATTCTGAGAGTTTGAAGCTTTGCTCATTTTACCTGTTCTTGTCCCATATTTCTTTGGTTGATCTGAGCTGCATGACCTTGACAAATTCTGATTGTGACAAACTTCCCAATAAGACAGTAACTACTTTGGCATTGAGTTCATATTGCTTTCTCTCTACTGTATCTGTAGGAATTGTTGATGGATATGTGTATCCTCCTTCCATGATTCCCCAAAAATCCGTTCCAAGTGACTGTAGATATGTTATGGTTCTTATCTTCTAGTAGACAATGTTGCTCTGATCAAATATTGGTGGCATGATGGATGCCTCTCTTTCCTGATTACTCATTCTGATGGATCTTTCCTTCAAGCAATCAAGCTTCTTTTAAAGGACCTGCTCTGATACCAATTGTTGGAAATAATACTAAGAGGGTGGGGGCGGCAGGTGTGAATTAGTATTATCAATTCAAACACTTTTTCATTTTCATACTCAGATTCATATACGCTACTTCAGGTAGGGCAAACCGTGTGTATACACAACTGTGTGTAATGCAACAAGCATATATCTAGTAAACTTATGATTCAGTTACTTGATCCTTAATGAGTGCATCTGAACATATGAACAGTAAATAGGAGCAGTAAAATAGAACAGATCATCACACATAAGCAACACACATGAACACCATGATATAAGGTGGAAACCCAATGTGGGTGAAAACCACCTGCTGCAATTCGTCTCTATCTTCTTTTAATTAGAAACTTCTTTTTACAATGGTTATGTCTTGGTGTGGTCTTATTCCAGTACGCAGGCTTCTACCTGTAGAAGGCTACAACCTTCTCTCGTTCTCCAGACTCTCCTGGAAGGGAGCTACAACCCCCTTAGCTCTTGTACTACCTGATGTACTAGTACGTAGGTGCTGGCCTACAGAAGGCTACAACCTTCTCTTTTCTTCTAGGGACCACGTTTCATAAATTTTCAGACTGGATCCATAAATACAAAACAAACACCACTACAATACAATCATCAACTATACCTGCATCATCAATCTCTGAATTACCCAATGCTGAATCACTGAAACCCTGTCATCAAAACACAGTTACCAGAACACAGACCAGAGCCCAGAACTCTGCAACAACCACTAGAACCAGCAACAACTTGAAACATCAAATCTCATACTGTATACGCTACTTGACTATGTCAAACCGGCGTGTATATGCCCTTTCACCAGAGAGAACCTGTGTACAGATCTAAAGATAATTACTTATACCTTTGCTACAATTTCCAACTTCAGATATACCCACACAATAAGATATAAAGGATAAAACATGCGTCAGTACTCAAATCTACCCATGATCATACCATATAATGATAATACATTTTAGTATTCAAGATCTCGGTCCATCAACCTTTATCAACTGCATAGGAGCCTCCTTGATTCAGATCGAGCCAAGCATCACAAACCCATTACCAGTATACTATATCTCACACTTCATCAAATATTCAACACACACTTGCACTACCTTTGCCTAATGATCTTCTCCTTATATAGGTTTAGGCTTCTCTCAATACCATGGTCCAAAACCATGTAGAACCAATACCTTGGACCCAATACCTGGGGTCAAAATTTCGAACCAAATACCATGGACCAAATACCACAGACCAAAACTTAGTTCTCTAACATGTACACGCCTTTCCTTCTATGAACCTGCGTGTGTATGTATACGTGCCTTTTGGTCTGATAACCCGCATGTATACGCACTTTCATCAAGGTTAACCCGCGTATACCTCTCTCTTGACTTACTGCATTATGATCTGTCATCTGAGTGATTTTTCATCAAGGACGATACCTATATCATACCTCTGAGTGAGTTGCCATCAAGGACAACACTTGCATCATAATGCCAACACAGTCTTCGATCAGATTGGATCGGTAGATCGGAGGTAATCGATCAGGGGTCTTACATATATGTATATCAGCGGTAGCAAGGTGTAATCGATGATTAATCAGATCGGCGAACGGTCTTTCCCAAGGACCAGGATAGGAACACCCCAATATGCCAATTTTCGACCTCAGCATGGACTCAATAGGAAAAATAAACTTGATTTAATGGTTTTTGAGGTCCCCACATATGGTTTTTTGGGTGGATTTGCAGTGTTTTTCGAGGTTTTGGAAGCCTTATCAATGCAATGATAAAAAGGCCATTCTTAGGAATGGTTTTTCCTGTTGATACTTCCACTTTACCAACCTCTCTTATTAACCAGGCAAGCCCCAATTTAAAGGGTATCTTGTCCGAAAATCCATTATAAAGGGGATCAATGGAAGAGCACGAGGGAGGCAATTTTTGGTGGCAACACGTTGTTTCACAAGAGGCCGAGTGCACATGTTGGTCTGTTTTGGATAGTTTACATACTCCAGCCCCTTTTGTCGTTGTGGGAAGTTTTGGCGCTGCATACCACTCCATCTCAGGCATTCATTTCATAGCCATCTTGCATATTGGAGGTATATGCCTCTTTGTGGGTAGTTTGATGATTGTAATTCTATTTACTTTCATGCCATTTAATAAGAAAAGCCTCCCCATTGTTGAGCTAGGCCTAGAGACGTAGTCTGAATTAGATGAACTCTATTATCAAGCCTTGGTGTCTTCCTTTCATGCCTTTTATTTGTTTACTTCTTTTCTTATGTGCACATTTCTGTGTTAAGATGCAATTTTACATGTGATTCGTTTCTATACATCTATAAGTGAAAACATCTTGGATCAAGTGGTATCACAGTAGGGCTTTTTAGAGTTGAATTGCATGTTTGTATGCTAACAAGATGCAGGCTTCAAAGAGGTGAAGGGAATCTAGAACCTTTCGATCCAGAGGCAGGGTATGCACCTCGGAGAAGAAACATGGTTGAAGAGGAAGCTCGTATTGAAGAGGAGTGCAATTTCAGAAAGACTTTCTATTCAATGCCAAAGAATGTCATTTAATTGGTTCTAAGGTTGGAGAGAGCAGAGGGAATAATTAAAGAAGAACTAGGCTCAGCACATGGAGATGGTGGAGGAGATCCCCCTCCTTCTCCTCCCGTGAATGAAGGTTCTTCTTCCCCTCACAACAATAATCCCGAAAATCCTAGGGACACATCTAAGAAACCTTTCTTTAAATTAGATGTTAAATTTGATCTTCCTATGTTTAATGGAGAAAGTAATGCAGAGAAGCTTAATAATTGGATCAGGAAAATTAAGTTTTATTGTAGGATTCAACAAATTGTAGAGGATGAGGCAAAAATCCAGCTAGCCTCTCTATGGCTGGGCAACATAGCTCTCGTTTGGTGGGAGAGCAAATTGCATAGCGGTAAAAATGTGGGTAAGCTCTTTTCGTCATGGTCTGATTTTACTTTTGGGTTAAGGGAACAATTTTATCCCTTAGGATACAAACATAAAGCTTTGATGAATTGGCAATATTTAAGGCAAGGCAAAGGGTAGGATTTTCAAAGTTTTACAGAAGAATTTAGGAAGCAAGCATTTAATTTGGGTATTGCACTAGATACACATGAAGTTGTAACTAAGTATATTGGCTCACTGCATAGTTATATTTGGCATTCATTATTGTTGTTTGAACCAACCACTATTGACGTAGCTAGTGTGAAAGAAATTCATATTGAGAACAGGGGCAAGAATGAAAGAGAGGACCAGTCCAGAAAGCCACTGTTCAAACCTCCCAATGGAAAATCCAAAGTGAAATGGAAAGGGAAGGAGAAGAAAATAGCATTAGCCAAAGAGGGAGAGCGGCCTTATTGCAATTATTGCAAGAAATAAGGCCATTATGACAATCACTGTTGGAAGCAGCACCCAGAAAAGCATCCAAAAAAGTATGGAGGAAAAGGGAAGCAAAAAACAATGGTAGCAACACAAAAAGACCTTGGATCAAATTCGAGAGATGAAGCACTAGTCACAACAGCAGGAACAAAAGGTACCCTTACTATTGATTTTAAATCATAAGGAAGCACCAATTCTGTAGATGAGTCCATTGCAAATGATAGAAAAAGAATTGAATTATTTCATACCAGAGTTGTAGTAAATCACACCAAAGTAGAAACTCGGTTTGATACTGGGTCCAAAGCAAATTTAATTACAGAATCCCTGGTAAAGAAGCTTGGCTTAGAAACAAAACCACACCCAATGCCTTACCTGCTGGGATGGATACATGATAAAGCTAAATTGAATGTAACCTAGCAGTGCAAGGTAAAATTTGTGATTGCTTCTAAGCTGGTAGACGAAGTAGAGATGGATGTAATACCACTGGATATTTGTGGCATTGTATTGGGGAGCCCATACCTGTATTATAGGAAAGTAGTCTTTTTCCGCCATGAGAATAAATATCACATCACCAAGGATGGAGTAGAATACATAGTGTGGCCTCATCAAAATAAGATTAACGCCAGCCTCATAAGTGTTGGGCAGATGAAATGGCTGGTGAATTCTAGCAAGACATGCATGCTTATGGTCGTAAGGGAGAAAGAGGCCGAATTCGCTGATGTGTTCCAGGGCTGCGATGGGAAGCATAAACAGGAATTAATGTAACTGATTTCTGATTATAATGAATTGTTTCGAGAGCCGCGGAGACTACCTCCGAAGAGGAAAATTTAGCATGAAATCCACCTATTGCATGATGCCACTCTACCAAATATCGACATGTAGAGGAGGTCGGTAGTTGAAATGTAGGAGATCAAGAGGCAAGTGTAGGAATTGCTGGACCAAGGCGTAATCAGGACGAGCTCCTCTCCATGCGGGTCGCCGATTGTTCTAGTGCCCAAGAAGGATGGCAGCTAGAGGATATGTGTGGACTACCACGCGCTCAACAAAATATCAGTAAAAAGTTGCTATCGACTCCAATGCATAGATGATTTATTGGATCAATTAAAAAATATTGTATATTTCACAAAGTTAGATTTGTGCAGTGGCTATCACCAGGTCTAAATTATGGAGTAGGACATGTGGAAAACCACTTTCAAAACCAAGCAGGGGCTATTCGAATGGATGGTAATACCATTCGGCCTTTGCAATGCTCCAGCCACCTTTATGTGGGTTATGAATCATATATTTCAGCCTTTCATTGATAAGTTTGTTCTTGTATATTTAGATGATATATTAGTTTTCAGCAAGAGTTGGTTTGAACATGTGAGTCATGTAAAGAAAGTGCTTGATGTGTTGAAGAAAGAAAAACTCTTTGTAAAATTGTCAAAGTGTGTGAGTTTGGGAAAACCTCTTTGGGTTACCTAGGTCATATTGTTGGTCATGGTTAGTTAAAAATTGATCCTACTAAAGTCGAAGCAATTGTAAATTGGCGTAAGCCTACTAGTGTAACTGAGGCCCATATCTTTCTAGATGCAGTCTAATATTGGAGAAGATTTATTGCTAATTTCTCTATTATTGTAGCACCTTTGCACACATTGATAAGTGTGAAATAGGTCTTCCAATGGGGAGGAAGACAACAGAAATCCTTCGAAACATTGAAGCAAAAAATAGCACCGTGCCAGTCTTAGCCTTACCTGATCTCCAACAACCATTTGAGATCGAAACCAATGCCAACGGTTATGCCATGGGAGTTGTACTGATGCAGCAAAAGAAGCCAATTTGTTACCATTTTGAGAAGTTTTCTCAAGCTCTGATAAACTATCCCACCTATGACAAGGAGCTTTATGTCTTGGTGCAGAGTGTGAAAAAGTGGAAACACTACATGATCAGCAAGGAGACCATCATCCATACAAATCATCAGCCCTTGCAGTACCTTCAGTCACAAACCAAGTTGCAGCAAACTCGTCATTTCAAGTGGATGGGTTTTCTTCAACAGGTTTAATCTGGTAATAAAGTATAAGAAGGGCACTAGCAATAAAATGGCCCATATGCTATCTCGCCCTCCTATTTCTGCTTTTGTTATTTTGTATAATGCTTCGTTGTATTTTGAAATTTATGCTGAATAAAATGATAACAATGATGACTTTAAGGAGGTTTATGCAAAACTAACCCATGGTTCATAGGTGGACAACTATCACTTGCAAGGGAAATTGTTGTATCACCTTGGTAAATTGTGTATTCCCACAGGAGAAAGAGTGCATGTAATTCGAGAGGCCCACATCTCTCTTGTATCTAGACACTTTGGTGTCGAAAAGACTTTATTTCATGTAAAGATATTTTTTTTTTGGCCTCATATGAAAAACATTGTGACTCGCTATGTAAAGGGTTGTGTGATGTGTTATGTTTCAAAGCCCTCTAATAGAAAACTTGGGCTCTACACGCCACTCCCTATTCTGAGTCGTCCATGGGAAAGTGTGTCAATGGAATTTGTAGGAGGTCTAACTTTGTTTAGGAAGGGTCACAACTATTTGTATGTCATCATTGACCATTTTAGAAAAATGTGTATTCTTATGTCTTGTAAAAAGCAGGTTACTGCAGAGCAGATTGCTTCTCTTTTCTTTTAGTATGTTTGGGTCCACTTTGGATTACCCACGTCAATTGTGTCAGATCGAGACTCTTTCTTCCTTGGGGAGTTCTGGACCAGCTTGTGGTGAATGATGGACACCAAACTGAAAAGAAGCACAACATTTCATCCGCAAACTGGCGGGTAGAAAAAGGTTGTTAACTGTACCGTGGTACACTTATTACGAGGCTATTGTGGAAAACATCCCAAGTTGTGGGATGAAAATCTCCCCTATATATAGCATTCCTACAACCGAGCAGTGCATTCATCGATGCAACGTTCACCATTTGAGACATGCTTTGGTTACCTGCCAAAGGACCCTTTCGACATGGTCTTTGGAAGGGAGGATGGCTCCAATGGATGTAATGATAAAGACAAAGCTCAGTAGTTCATTCAGTGAATCCAAATGATTCACCAAGCAGTGCAAGAATAGTTGGAAAAGAGTCAAGCCTATTACAAGGCTCAACATGATAAACACCGAGTTGACTATCAATTCCAAGTGGGTGACAAGGTGTGGTTCCACATCAACAAAGATAGGATGAAGGAGAAAGAAAGAAGTTGCGTCCAATCCGGTATGGACCATTCACCATATTGGAGAAGATTGGGAACAACGCCTTTCATCTTGACTTGCCAGTTTATATGTAGATGTACTTAGTAGTGAATGTGGAGAACTTGAAGCTGTATGAACCTCCTTTGATCATGGACACTGATGAGGTGGGCACAATTCCTGCCATCGATGATTTTGCACCAAAATATCTCGATGAGTTGCCCAAAGACATCATCCTCGACAGAATAACCAGGACTTCACGACGAGGAGATGTAGAATACCTTCAAGTTGGATTCAAGGGAATGCATCCCAGCAAGGTCAGGTGGCTGGAGAAAGAGAAAGTGAGGGCATGGTACCCTCACTTGCCAATTGACTAGTGAAAAGCTTTTGGCAGTCCAAAAGCTCCTCAATAGAGAGGATTGATCCAGGTGGATCTTCAAGTATAATGGCATGGAAAAACTCAGAAAATCAAAGTGTACAAGATGAAGTCAACTTAGGACCAGAGCTGAGATCTCGTCTTCTTGATTCCAATGGTGCAAACGGTACTTCAATCCGAGTCCAGATGATGAAGTTATCGCACAGTGAAGGATTTTTTAATCCTTAAGAAAATGAGGAATTTCCTTCGAAAAAGGAGTCTTTAGCCTTAATGCCAAATTGCAATTGGAGGTCGAATGAGGGTGGACTTAAGGTTTGGGTTGTGGAACCCTCGATCGTCAATCTTCGATCAGATCGGATCGGTGGATCAGAGGTAACCAATCTAAGGTCTTACATATATGTATATCGGCAGTAGCAGGGTGCGATCAGTGATTAATTGGATTGGTAGTCAGTCTTTCCCAAGGACCAGCATAGGAGCACAAAAATATGTCGATTTTTGACCTCAACACGAACCCGATAGGAAAAATGAGCCTGATTTAATGGTTTTTGAGGTCTGGGCATATGGTTTTTTGGGCGGATTTGCAATGTTTTTTGAGGTTTTGGAAGACTTATCAATGCAACATTAAAAAGGCGATTTTCAAGAACGGTTGCTCCCACCGATACTTCTAGTTTACCAACCCCTCCTATTAACCAGAAAAGTCCCAATTTAAAGGGGATCTTGTCCAAAAATCCATTATAAAAGGTGATCAATGGAAGAGCACGAGGGATGCAATTTTTGGTGGCAACACGTTGTTTCATAGGAGGCCAAGAGCACATGTTGGTCTGTTTTGGACAATTTACATACTCCAGCCCCTTTTGTCACTACAGGAAGCTTTCATGCTGCATACCACTCCATCTTAGGAATTCTTTTCATAGCCATCTTGTAGATTGGAGGTATAGGCCTCTTTGTGGACAGTTTGATGATTGTAATTCTCTTTTTTTTCATGCCATTTAATAAGAAAGGCCTCCCCATTGTTGAGTTGGGCCCGGAGACATAGTTTGAATTGGATGAACTCCATTATCAAGCCTTGGTGTCTTCTTTTTGTGCCTTTTATGTGTTTACTTCTTCTTTTCTTATGTGCGCATTTCTGTGTTAAGCTGCAATTTTACATGTGATTCTTTTTTATACATCTATAAGCGAAAACATCATGGATCATTATACAACCCAGAATTTGGTAAATATTTCTTTCTCTACACTTTTTCTTCTGATACCTCTCTTGTTTTTGTACTCACTTAGAAGGACGAATTGAAAGTTGAACAACCTATCTCCTTCATGAGCGCAAGTCTGCAAGGACTAGAGCTTAACTACCCTGCCGTGGAAAACTAGGATTATGCAGTGTACAATGTAGTAAAACAATTCAAGTCCTATGTATTGAAGAACCATTTTGTTATCTTTTTCCCACACCTAATAGTTATGTCTCTGCTTGTTCTACAAGAGCTGGGTGAAAGGAGAGTGAACTAGATGACAGGGTTACAAGAATATGATCTAGAAATCAAGCCAGTTCACACAATCAAGGGTCATGGTATTTGCCAACTAGTAGAAGAAGTAGTAAACATAAAATAGAAATAAGAAGAGCACGCAAGATTAGAGAAAGAGATTGAGATGTATAACATTAAGCGAGCCTCCCCCACTACAAGCATAAACTCTTGGTACATGGATGTATGCCAATACCTTGAGTACAACACAGTTCCCTCTCACTTTTCCACATGGAAGAAGAGGGCACTCAGACTTAAATAATTATCTTATCATTTGGTGCATGGGATGTTTTTCAAAATTCACCATAATGGAGTACTGATCAGGTGATTGGAGGCGCACGATTTAGAAAAGGTATTGTGTGATCTCCATGATGAACCAGCTGAGGGACACTTTGCAGGAAATACCATAGCGCATAAAGTTATGTGGGTCAGATTTTACTAATCCACATTATTCATAGATGCTCATGCTTATGCTTGCAAGCATCTGGTCTGTCAAAGGTGTGCCAATAGAAACAAGAATTTAGCTACCCTGTTGTAGCCCATTGCAGTGGAAGAATCTTTTCAGAAGTGGGGCTTGGACATTATTAGAGAAATTTTCCCGCACCTGTCAAAGCAACACCACTACATCTTAACTATTTCATATTATTTCACATGGAGGACAAAATCAGTTCCACTCAAATAGGTGAATGATCAAGAAGTCATTAGATTTCTGCAACAAAGCTTCATTTCTGGGTTTGACATTCCTACATCACTTGTTTTTGATAATGTAACATACTTTTTATTATTAATACTTTAGTGTTGGTGACTTAGTCTTAAAGTTGGAAAAATCCCACAAGGACAAAGGCAAACACACTAAGTCTCAGTTCCTGAGGATTGTTCCATTCATAGTGCACAGAAATCTTGGCCAGCACACATATCATCTTCAATCACTTGACAGGAATATTGACTCTCTCCCTGTCAATGGCCAAGACTTCAAACAATACTTTCAATGAAAATTTGGGGTTGTTCCCTACACTGTGTACATAGTCTTTTGTTTGTTGCTTCTTTGTTTGTTTGTTTGAATTTTGTTTTGGTTTATGCTATGTGAATAAGTGTTGTATATGAACATGTTGTGGTTTATAAGTATATGTGTGGGTAAACTATAAAGAGGTTCATGAAAATTCATCATTTGGCTAACTTTATGTCCATCTTCCTTGCGTTGGTTACACCTTTTGGTCGATGAAGTTTCGACAGAAAAAATGATCCATCCATAAGGTGAGTTTTAGTCCAACCATGAACCCATGTCTAGTCTAGAAACCTCATGCTTATACTAATTTTTCTACTTTGATGTTCTTAGTGTTATCCAAATAGTAGAAATGGAGAAGGGGAAAAATCTAAATGAGAAAACCTAAATCAGAGGTGTCTATATGCTTCTCTAAAGGAACAACCTCTTCTGCTCTCCATATGTTGGGATCCCTCTGTTAGCTTCCTATACCAATAGGTTTCATTTTTCATGATTGACAGTGGAAGTGCTAAATATGTTCATCCCTGCATGCTGCAGAGGTTCCATATTTTGAATATAGACAAAGAAAATTAAAAGATGAAAAGAGGGTATGCCTTAAAAGAATAATCAAAAGGCAAGAAAATCAAGTGGTCAGAAAAAATAATGAAAATGAACCCCAAACCAAAGACCAGGAAAGTGGCTAGTCAAAATTCCACTGCAATCTTATTTTGCAAATTCACCATGTGAAGGTACTGCTGCTTATTACACTTGATGGATGGCCCAACAGTTCAATATGGACCATGCCATGTTTTGAATTGTTGTTGTAGTATAGAGAAAGAATACCTGTCCAAACAGTTCAAGCTTGGCAGATGACTAGCTAGGTAGAGAATTTAAGGAGCCCAACTGCTTAATCTGGGCCCTTGGAAGAGATAAGGGTACATTTAGATAGGAGGACAGTCAAAAGAAAAAAGGACAATCAAGGGTTTTTCAGTTCAAGTCCACCCAATGCAAAGAAAGAAAAAATGTTAGGTGTATTAGGCTGGGTAGGTAGTTTGAGGTTGCAGAAGCAAGTTGGGAATCACTTGTGGTCTTGTCAAGAAGGACTTATCTCACTTATGGCATTGACACCATGGCAGTTATTTGATGGTACAACACTGGAAGCATGACTAACTTCCCCTTTTATTTCCTAGAAATCATTCACTAACATCCCCTCAAGGACCTTGGGATTTGCCCAAATAGTCCAATTTCACTCCATTCTTATTAAAAACCAAGTTGACATCTGAGTTGACTTAGTGAAAAGAAGTCACATTTCTTGTGTAAAATTGACCTTTCCACAATTCATTCATTTCTCTATGCTCAAGTTTCCATTCTATAAACTTAGCATGCATCCATTCCTTTTCAATCCATAGAACTCATATTAACATCTAACCCTATTATCTAGCTCCCTAAATCATTTCCCCACCCCTATTCTACAAGAAACTATATAAAAACCCAAAAAAAAAAAAAATATCCCACCCCATAGCAATATAGCTATATAAATATAAAGTAGGGAAACATTAGGTCCATTTGGGACCCTATGTTAACCTTTCCACGTTCACTTACCCTTAGGATTTATTTAACACCCTGTTAAATAAATAACTATACCTTATCACCCTCCGCGCATACATTTTATTATGGATTTCACTTAATACTTGGTTAAACGAATAACCACAGTCCCGCGCCGAAACACATTAATCCTTAACCTAAAGTCTAAAACCCACCTGCAGCCATGAAAGATTGACGTTTATTCGGCGCGCTATTCTGCTAAACCTCGATCATATTTCCCTCCCGTCCACCGTAGGATCGGCTCTCCTAGATCCGACGATCCGCATGCATATTGGGCGCCCCTTTGTAGTCGTACGATAGTACCCGATGGTCGACGATTTCATCGTCATACACCGGGACAGCTATCGGCATCCTATTGCATCGGGTCACCCCTGACACATAACACTCCCATACCAAAAGCGGTCTGACACAAACCACTTACCGCCCTCCCTGCTTGCCTACGTCACCACATGACGTTGCCGCCACGTCGCCTGCCACTGCACTGTACCTGTGCCATGTCACCCATTGACGTCATCACTCTGCCACCATGTCATGTGCCACGTCATCATCTACATCACGTGCCACATCATCTTCCATACCCACTACACGACAAAATACGTCATGATGATGTCATCCAACGAAAGCACCAAAAAGCGCCAAAATTCCAAAAAAATGGTTAAAAGTCATGAAAACGACTATTTTTGGCTTATTTCTATTTGTTGCTGTGTAAGTGACGTGCATGCGCCTTTACAAACAAATCACCTTTGGAGCTTCTACAACGTATCAACCTACAATTCGGCTCTACATCCCGACTCCATAACTCGACCTATACCTGTCAAGTGCCCTCAGCTCCCTCATAAGCAGGTATTTACCCAATTTATGCCCAAAGCCCTGTTTTTATTCTTCACAAAATACATCATGATGATGTCATCCAACGAAAGCACCAAAAAGTGCCAAAATTCCAAAAAATTGGTTAAAAGTCGTGAAAACGACTATTTTTGGCTTATTTCTATTTGTTGCTGCGTAAGCGACGTGCATGCGCCTTTACAAACAAATCACCTTCGGAGCTTCTACAACGTATCAACCTACAATTCGGCTCTGCATCCCGACTCCATAGCTCGACCTGTACCTGTCAAGTGCCCTCAGCACCCTCATAAGCAGGTATTTACCCAATTTATGCCCAAAGCCCTGTTTTTATTCTTCTCTATTCAAATTGCCGAAGGTACCTGCATTTTACTTCCATTAGCACTCCTACCAATTGCTCCCTGTCTGGCATTTCTCATTTGAGTTGGTAATTCACCGCAATCCTACAAATTTGAACTAATTTCCTCTGCAAACAAGTTATTCCTACACTCTGTTCATTCATATTCGCCCACAAACTCCACAAATCGCTCAAACATTGAGTTAAATTAGCTGAGCGCCCTGTTCTGATTAATTGTAACCTATTTTCCTAAAGGGGAACCCTCAGTTTCCCTTTCCCTTTGCAAACTTGTGCCCCTTCGGGGGAAATTCAGACTCTATCCTCTCGGCATTGTGTCCACAGAACCTGTAATTCAACAATTTTATGTGAAAATCCCAGTCAAAGTGCTGCAATTTTGTTTCTTACCACAAACTCTGTATAGTGAGGTCCATTCGAAACAAAAAAAATCAGCTTTATACCTTTCACAATATCCTCTGAGCTTAAATTCTACTTCCTATTGTTGTTTACACCCATATTGCAATTCATACCAACAGTATAAGATATGAAGACTCCAGTAGCCTTGAATATTTCTCCTTTGAATGCACCACACATGGACTTAGAGTGGCTACCATTAGCAGACAAAGACTTTCAAATCAAGGATATGATGGGCCTTACTTCTCACCTCAAATTTGTGTGCCAATTCAAACACAATCACAGAAATGACACTGATATTCTAGGAATTTGGCAATCCATCATGCCAATCTATTACCTCCCATCAGTTAATGTGCTACCTGATTTCATTCATTTATGCCATGCACACTATGAACCCACTCTGAGAGCAATTCTTAGTCCAGATGGGTTTGTGCTCTTCTACATCACCCCTCAATCCATAAATGAAATGCTGAACTTTGAGCCTCCTCGGCCTCTGGTTCCCCTCACAATGAAACTCTTGCTGGATCAGGGTGCAAGGCTCTCTAAGGCAGAAATATCAAGAGTAAGTCAGCTGTTTATGGATCCACACTGCCAATATGATCATCCTCCTCACTATCATCAAGCCTCGTTTAATGAAACGGGCAAGCTCATGGTGCACATGATTTCATACGTTCTAGGATGCAAAACAGGAGAATTTGTGGATGAGACTGTATTTTTTCTCTTACCATATTCACTCCAGGGCAGCCCCCTGCTGTCATGTATTACTATTCCACATTCATAGCAAACAGGATACATGAAAAATTCATGATGATGGAGAGAGAAAGACTGTTTAAATACACCTCTTATATATACCACCTGCTACTCTACTATCACCCAGATAGTTTGAAGGTTCCTCTTAGGAGATTAGACCCAAAAGGAGAGAGGAGATCTGTTATTTATTGGACCTCAGTTTTCCATGAAGTCCATTATTCTCTATACACATATTGTGAGTTTATTGACCTATTCATTTACCCAACTACTTACCTATTAATGGTGACTCCTCCTACCAGACTTACTGCTGAAATGCAAAGGATATTGCATCTTTCTAAGGGCTACAGCATTGGTGATTGGTACTTCTACCAAAACCACACAGTGATCAGAATTTATGGCTATGAGTTGTCTCCCTATAAGATGCCAAGATATGTCCCCATGAGACTTTTTGCCTTGGAATATTTCAGGAAATTCAGGAATGCAGACCTAACTCATTTCCATGGGAAAAACAAGAAAGCACAGCTTAAAATCAGACACCACTTGGGTCCCTTTGTTTTCAACAAAAGGGAAGAGGCATGGAAAGATGCAAACAACATGCTAGGACAAGAACTCATGTTGAAACAGAGCTTCTACTGGGCACCATATGACCCTGAACACTTCATAAGCCTTAGAAGAATCAAACATAGGCTTTGAGGATATGTGCACCAGCCAATCCCCTACATTGCATAATATGCCAATCAACCAGAATGGATAGAAGGCACCTTAGATGATGAAGAGCTCACTGAAGAAGAAAAAATACAGAGAGAGAGAGATGAAAGAAATTGAGAAAAGAATTGACTTGGATTATGTTTCACAAGTCACCTTCACACAGCCTCAACCAGTGGGAGCAAGCACATCAACTACTACTTCACGGCAGCCAGCTAAGGAGGCCATATCATCAGCAGGAAAGGGCAAAGAAATAGAGCATTCTAAACAGCAAAGCACAATGGAGGAGCAGCCATCCTCAAATCCAGAAAAAGGTGAAGAACAAAGCCCTTTAACACAAACAAAGGCACCTAAAATCCCCATGCTACAAACTCCTCACAATGAGGAAAGAGGTAAAAAGAGGGACAGAACAGATGATACACCCACAGGGACATCCATGGACCAGCAAGGAGAAAAAAGGCAGAGGCTAAACCCCTATGCCAAGGAGGAAATCACAGAAGAGACCATAGGAAACATCAGGGGTGAGGGGACTTATGAGCAGTAGATCCCTGCTATTTTGGAAACATCGACCAGCTCCTTTCAGTAGGAGCAAGACAAACAACCGGGTGGGGAGGTTTCATCCTCCAAACAGCAGACCCAAAAGGGCTCAGATATCAAAAAGGCATTCACAGAGATTAAAGATAGAAATGAGCCAATAAGGTTTCAGCTTTACAACCAATTGATGAGAATGGCACCAATAAATCAGCAAAGGCTAATGGCAGCCTATGATATGGAAGCTGGGAAGATGACTCTCAGTCACTTCAAACCTACTACACAGCAGCCACAGTCAGCTGCAGACTACATCAGAACCAATCTAGAGGTACTAGTAAAAGACATTCATCCATTAGACCAGATTGAGTTACATAAGCAGACGGGGGAAATGGTGTATTCTACATTGGTAGACAAGTCTCTACTGGCCCATAGATTGCAGAACTCCTTATCCAATACTTCTACCCAGTTAGAGTTGGAAAAAGCCTCATCATTGGCCAAGGATAATAGGATAAAATCCTTGGAAGAAATCATCATAGAGTTGGTACATGATCCCAAAGATCCCAAAGGCACACAAGCCTTGATTAGAAAAAAGGAGGAAGACATAGCAGCATTGAGAAAACAGATGAAGCTACCAGTCACCATACATCCTCAAACTACAGAAGTAGCGCAACAACAGGAAGTAGAGAATGTGGTAAGTCTACTTATGAGGATGAATCAAAGGATATTAGAAACAGAGAAAGCATTGGAGGAAGCTCAACGAGGGAAACAACCAGAGTTAGCCCCTAAACCATCCCAAATAGCTCCAATAGCAACAGCTCCAATAATTACAGCTCCTCCAACAACAGTTACTACAACAACGCCTCCCCAAGGTTCAACTTCAGCAGCAGGTGCATTGACTTCAGCAGAGCCAATAGCAACAGCAGTGCAAGAGGCCAAATTGAGCATGGATGCCATGATGAAAGAGATTAAGGCTCTAGAATTACAAATGGCAGAGATGAAGGAAACCAAAGAAAAGCTAGCCAAGATTGAGGCTAGTTATGATAAGTCAAAGATGACAGTTGCTGAGAAAACCAAGGAAGTAAAGGCCCTAGAAAATAAGATAAAGGCCTTGGAGAAAGACCTCACTCTCCATAGAACCCTGACTGAGATAAAAACAATTTTGTGGAATAAAATTGGCCAGTCTCTTGCTGATCAATGGACAACAATTCAAATCATTTTTGACCAAATAGAATTGATGGCTGTAGCTCAGCATGAAACTCATAAAGCCAGAACATTATTAGCAGATAAGCCTGAGCAAGCCAATCGATTGATTCACTTTTTGAATACTAGTACTAGTGACCAGCTGGTAGCACTAAACATCCAAAACAGAACAGAGACTATTGTAAGAGTCAAGAAGGTGCTGACCATGAGGAATTTTGTCCAAATCATAGAAAGAAAGTGCCAAGAGATGTAGATAGAGATAAATGCCTTTAGACAGAGGCTTTCAAATTTATAAACCAAAGGTTTACCCAGCCTGGTTACTAGTGCTGGAATGCTGCTAAAACAGGAACAATATGCAAGCAGGCTGAGTACCTTTATACAAAATCAAATCGCAGCCTCATCTAGCAGTACAGAAGAAGCAGTCCCTCCCACAGGGCAGAGTTTATATGACAAACTGGAGGATTGTTTTACATAGAGCATGAGGTAGCACACATTTTTCCAGTTTGGCCGAATTATTACACATACACTGAAGCTGATGAAACATTATACAAATTGAGAAAGCATCAATTGCCAACTGAGGATTGGTGGCAAAGTCAGCTTTAGATTCTGAAATAGTTTTAATTCTCTTCTCATTTATTGTCTGCATGAGCAAGTTGCATTATATGGCTCAGCTACCAGAAAATTCAAATTAATAGTGGATAAAATTCGTGCTAAGATTCAAAAGCGTAGAACAGGTGGCACAAGACAGCACAACAGGACAACATATCAAGGAAGCAGTCACCCACCGACTCCCAGAGTCAAAGGGTCAATAGCACACAGGACACCTACAACAACAAGTAAAGAGCTTTTAATTCCTCAGTTATTGCTGCGTGATTTTTCCACAAATAGTCATTAATTATGTCAGAGTAGATGGATACATTGATGGCCAGATATTTCCCTCTAGGATATTTTGTAAACTCCTATATATACTTGAAAAAGAGATGTATTGTTGGTGGTGATTTCTTCTTTCTGAACTGCGCTGTAACATATCAGATTGTATTAATACAAATGGCCATTGAATTTCATTGTGTCTGGATGATCTGAAGGTGGATTGGATGTTCTGGGACCTGCTACAGAATTCTTGTGTCATGGTAAGGAACAATAAGTTATACTAAACCGTGTTTTATGTTCTCTATATTCGTAAATTCCATTTACGTTTCATGATCTTGATAACAAGGAAGAAGAATAGCATAGGATTTGTTTGAATGCACCCTATGTTCAATCTCTGTTGTTAATTATGTTTTTCTTCAGAATTAGTCATAAATATGAATTCTTCACTGCTCATGTTTGCACTAATTCTTTCATTTTGAATACTGTTTAGGAATTCTTAATTGCTCCTGCACAATATTCATACACTTTCACTCTGCCAGTATAACGAAAGATTCTTGCTTGCCTTTCATTCCCTGACTTCATTCCATCATTTCCATATTTGAAAGTTGTTCCTAGCTTGCCTATCCTGCTCTGTGGCACTACCTTTTCACCAAGAAACTCTTTCAACGATTACACTTTTAGTAACTCCATTGCCCAATGGAAAAAGCAGTTATATACTTGCACCCCAGATCTGTCTGAGATCACCATCCAACAAACGTAAAAAACAAACCCTGTTCATCATAACTAGCCTAAAACACTCCAAAACAAAGCTAAATTTTATAGAGAGAGCCCTCTCTGGTTGCAGGTAGGCTAGGACCTGCAGCTAAAAGATTGGTTAGTGGTTACCTCGGTCGTATTCCCTACAAGAAGCAGGGAACAACCTGAGTGATAACATCATTGGTGACTCCACTGGGGACAAATCAGTTTCCCTGTTTTACATAGTCAAAGGAGATATCAAGCTTCCTATGTTTCAAAAGAACCTCCAATGAAGTATTGACTAAATCTTTAATTGAAAACATTCCCAGAAAAACACCAAAAAACAAATCTAGAAGCTGGCTCCAAAGAAGAAAACTTGTTATACACGGTCAAATCTTGACCAAGATCCTCCAGCTATTTTTGAAAATCCCAATTTAATCCCTAAGATCCTTAGGAAACAAGAGCAACAAGAAGACTTTGCTGATTCAAGTCCTGAAACAGTTCAACAAAGTTATATCCCAACCCCTGCTAAAGCTTCAGTTCGTCCTCATATTGCCCCTACTTCTCCTAGTTCTTCATCCACTTCTCAAGGCACAATCTCTACTCCTCCATCTATTACACATATATCTACCATCATCCCTGTTGTTCCAGCTGTCCCATTTCTTCTTGTTGTTCCATTTATCCCGTAAGTATGGAAAATCGTTATGCTCCTTTACAGCTACCAGCCAATCCAGGGGCTATGCCTCAGGATTATCAAAGTAAGATCACTTATTTTGATGGTGCTGGTTCCTATACAGCCCAAATGCACACCAAGAAGATGCAGTACTATTTTGAAAACTATGAAATTGATGAAGATGGTGTAAGGATGAAGATCTTTGTTCAAAGTCTAACTGGTGATGTAAGGATCTGGTTTAGGTTCCTTACTGCAAACTATATAGCTGATCCCGAGGCCCTATATCAAATCTTCTTAAACATATGGGAAAAGAAGAAAGACCCTTTACATATATTAACTAAGTATGACAATCTAAAAAGGGGTCCACAAGAAACTGTCCAAGACTATTGTGCTAGGTTCAACAATGCATACAATGCCATCCCACAAAACCTTAGACCCCCACCTAACTTAGCCTTGATCAAATTACCTGATGGTTTTGATTCAGACATGTCATATCAGTTGAGGGAAAGAGCCCCTTCAAGCCTAGCAGACATGCAGAATGTAGCTATCATTGTAGAGGAAAATTTGATTGCGAAATGAAACCGGGCTAGAACTAAAAGAAGAACAACATTAAAAGAAGAACCTTCAGCATTTGAGAAAAAACTTGATGAAATCATCAAAGGAATGGACAGAATAGGAGATAGGGTAGAGACCATTGAAAGAAAATCATCCTAGGAAGGGCAACCAAGTAACTCAACAAGGACTCCAAACTTTAGAAAAGGCCAAAACCCCACTACTGGAAGGACTGGATCGGATCAGAATATCAAGCCTCCATTTCAAGAGAATTATGCAGAGGCCTCAACCTCAAGTGAACCAACAGAGGATCCACATATTAACTTAATGGGCCTACATAGCGAACAACAAGTTTTTCTAACTCAAGATGACCAAGAGGCCCATGAATTCAATCAATTTCAAACCAAATCTGGAGAGTCATTTGATTTTAGAGAAGGCTATGATGCAACAGCCTTTGAGGTTCACAAACAGTACAAATTGAGAAGCACAACCATAGATATGCCTCAGCCTACCAATCTGAAAGATACTAAACAACCGAAGAAAACAAAGGATAAAGCTATCCCAACAGAATCCTCGGATAAAACCCACCTAAAGGAAGTTACTGTGGAAGATGTATCATACTTATATCCTTCAAAAAGCCATTCTTTCACACCCCATTCTCTAACAGAAGATTTGAATAACCCTCCAAAAAATAATGTCAAATCAAATGTACCTGATAACAGTACCCATGACTGAGAGAATGTCAAAGAAAGCTTAGCTGATAAAGAGAAGCCTACTGCCCAAAATGTAAAGAATCAAATAGAAAAACCTTTTAACTTAGAAATAGAAATTGGCAAGCTGAAAATAGCCATTCCTCTCTCTGAATTGGCCAAACATGAATTTTATAGACAGCAAATCAATAGGTCACTACGAATATAAGAGAATAGGGATGCAGTCAATGTTTTGGATGATCAACCAGAACTAATTTTTGGTCCAGAAGTCAATGGTAAATCAGTAGATGGAGGAGTTCCTCTGTTCTATGTGAGTTTAAACATTCATGACAAAGTGTTACATAATGCAATGTTTGACTCAGGTGCTTCCCATAATCTAATGCCTAAGTCTGTGATGGAAAAGCTAGATCTAGACATCACCAGACCCTATAAGGACTTGTTTTCATTTGATTCCAGTCAGGTCAGGTGCCTAGGCCTAATCAAAGATCTTTGTGTTTCTTTAGTCCAATATCCAACTAAGACAATCTTGATGGATGTGGTGGTAGCTGACATTCCACCTAAGTATGGTATGCTTTTGTCCAGATCTTGGGGTGCCAAACTCCAAGGATCTTTGCAGCTAGACATGTCCTATGCCACAATTTCAGTCTTTGGCCAGCCAAAGAGATTATACTGAGAAACATTGATGAAATATGTGGTTAGCAGTCAAGAAAAACCCCAAAACTTCCCCATCTATTCCATTCACTCTGACATGGATTCATTTATCTTATATAATGCTAACATGTGTCCCAAAACTAATGTCAAACTCCTGAAAATAGCACAAACAGAAAGCATGAATGAACAATCTAGTGCCCTAGATCAAAAAGGTTTTGATGTGATTGATACAACAAAGCAAAATGACATATCACATGAGTTACAAAATCCAAACCTGCCCACTGAACAAACTTTCAAAATTATTAAGGCTATTCATGACCAAGAAATCTTATGGTACTTAGAGTTTGATGGGTCAGTGAACAAATTAGGAGCTGGGGCAGGTGTTTGGATACACAATATGCAGAATGACCATGCTCAAGGCCATGCATATAGGCTAAGTTTCAGATGCACAAAAAACATGGTTGAATATGAAGCCCTACTATTGGGTCTCAAACAAATTAGAAGTCTAGGGGCAACTAAGATTTCAATTCTAGGGAACTCAGATCTGATTATAAAACAGATGAAGGGAAATTTTGTTACAAATGATATCAGGCTAAGGTCTTACAGGGGAGCAGCAACTGAATTACTTAACAGCTTTTTAGAATTTCAGCTCACTAAAATTCCAAGAAGTCATAACCTACATGCACATAGTTTGGAAACTTTTGCCAACACTTGTAAACTTCCTTTTGATCCCAATCACCACTTCACTGTTGAGATCAAACATAGGCTTGTTGTTCCAGATAATGTAAAAAATTGGCAAGTATTTGAGAATGATACCCAAATAAATAATTTTTTGACATTGAAATAGGAATTCTCAAATATAAACATAGACACAAGCACTATTGATGATCAACAGCAAATTGACAAAGTTGAACCAGGTATATCAGTTGAAACAGCAAATCTGATTTTGCATCCAACAACCTTTGATTGTACAAATTTACAAAACTAAAGCAAGTGAATTTTGATGAAGTGATTGAGGAAGAATCTGAAGTAATCGAACTAAAGGATAATTTCCTGCCCACAGGTTTAACGCCCTTAGAAGATATTTTTGATTCAAATGACATTTCTAGAAAACCAAAAAGGCAACCCCTAAATGCAGAAATTGAGGACTGTAACATTGGGACCATAGAGAATCCTAAAATGATAAAACTTTCCAAAACATTACCTCCTGACAAAAAACTGAAATACATTGAGTTGTTTAAAGAGTTCCAAGATGTGTTTGCTTGGAGCTATGAGGATCTTAAATCCTATGACACTTCTGTTATCCAACATATGATACCCTTGAAAGAAAACCAGAAACCTTTTAAAGAAAAGTTGAGGAGGATTAATCCAGTCCTCCTTCCCTTAATGGAAAAAGAAATCAAACAAATGTTTGAAGACGAAATCATAGCACCTATCAGATTCTCAGAGTGAATCTCAAACCTAGTCCCCACTAGAAAGAAAACTGGAGAGATAATACTTTGCATTGAATTGAGAAATTTGAACAAATTCTCTCTCAAAGACCACTACCTCTTACCAAAAATGGATCATATCCTACAAAGGGTAGTGGGGGCTTCAAGGATTTCATTGTTAGATGGCTTCTCAAGATTCAATTAGATCTTATTTCACCCAGATGATCAAGACAAAACAGCCTTTACAACACCCTGGGGAACATTTAAATATGTCAAAATGCCTTTTGGACTCAAGAATGCAGGAGCCACATTTCAGAGTGGAATGGACATAGCCTTTGCTAACGAAATCCATGATTTCCTAGTAATCTACCTTGATGATCTTATTTCTTTCTCAAAATCAGACCAAGAACATTTAAAACATCTCAGACAAGTGTTCCTAATTTGCAGAAAATATGGCATATCCTTAAACCCAAAGAAATCTCTATTTGGCCTAGAGGAAGGAAAGCTCCTAGGTCATATCATTTCAAAGGATGGTATAAGAATAGATCCGGACATAATTCAGGCTATCCTCCAGGTCCCTCATCCAAGAAACATCAAAGAATTACAAGCTTTTCTAGGCAAGATCAATTTCCTGAGAAGATTCATTCCCAACTTGGCCGAGCTGATAAGGTTATTGAATAATATGCTTAAGAAAGATTCTAAAGTCAAATGGACAATAGAAGCCAAGCAGGCCTTTGAGGAAATCAAGATAGCTTTAACAAAAACTCCTGTTCTTACAAGTCCTAGGTTTGATAAAGATTTTATGATCTTTTCCTTTGCCTCTGAGCATAAAATTGTTGTTGTCCTATTGCAAAACGATGACCAAGGGTGTGAGAAACCCATTGCTTTTTCAGAAAAACACTCAGAGATGCCCCACTCAAATACCAAATCATGGAGAAACAAGCATATGCTCTTGTGAAGGCCATAAAAGATTTCAGAGTCTACATTTTGTACTCTCACATAATTGCCTATGTTCCTAATGTAGTGGTTAAAGACATTCTTACTCAAGAAGTTTGAAGGCAAAAGAGGCAAATTGATAGCCAACATTTTAGAATATGACATTGAGATAAAGCCAACAAAACTCATAAAAGGACAAGGGTTAATTGACTAATGACTGAAACCAACTTTCAAGCCCTAGACATCAATGAACTCGATAACGAGCAGGAGATGGCGACTCCACAGATCAATCAAGCCTTTTTACAATCACCTTGGTATACTGACATATGTTTTGTATTGTTAAACCTGCAAGCTCCTCCAGGGTTATCCAGAACCAAAAAGAGATTCTTGAAAATGAAACCTTCAAAGTTTTCCATCTTAGGTAATGTACTGTTTTGGAAAAATCATGAAGGTATTTTGCTTAATTTCCTAACTTTGGATAAAACTCACAAAGTCCTCAAGGAATTTCATGCAGGAGATTATGGAGGACACTTGTATTGGAAATCAACAGCTGATAAAATCCTAAGGGCTAGGTTTTACTGGCCCTCCCTATTTGTTGATGTTAGAAAATTTGTAATGTCTTGCCATAAATGCCAAATCTTTGAAGATAAGAAAAAGTTGCTTCCTCTACCCCTTAAACCTAATTCAACTAAAAGGCCATTTCAACAATGGGGTTTAGACTTCATTGGGGAAATCTACCCTTCATCTTCTGGCCAGCATAGATGGATTTTAACGGCCACAGATTACTTTACCAAGTGGATAGAGGCCATCCCTTATAGGAAAGCCAATGACTCAATCATCATACAATTCCTAGAGACCAATATCCTATCTAGATTTGGCTGTCCAGAAAATATCATTACAGACAATGTAGTTGCCTTTAAATCCAAAAAAATGATCAGTTTTTGTCACAAATACCATATAATATATTACCCTAGGTCACTCCACAGCCTATTACCCTCAAGGTAATGGTCTAGTTGAATCCTCCAACAAGAGCCTCATCAACATCATCAAAAAGATCCTGGAAGAGAATAAAAAGAATTGGCACAAAAAACTTGTCAATGCACTATGGGCAGATAGATTGACCACCAAAAGATCCATTGGAACAAACCCATATGAGTTGATTTATGGAATGGAGGCAAGATTCCCCTCTTCTTTAGGAATCCCTGTGCTCAAGTTGCTGCAAGAAATACAAGCAGAGCCTAATGACATTCAAAGAAGGATCAATCAAACTATACACTTGTAGCAGACAAGAGAAGTATATCACAGAACTCAGATACTACAAGATAAACTCAAGAAGATCTTTGATAAAAGAACAAAAGCTGAAGACTTTGTCATAGGAAACAAAGTGCTGAAATGGGACTCCAGGAGGGAAGATAAAGGGAAACATGGGAAATTTGATTTTCTTTGGAAAGGACCATTTGTGATTCAAGCTGTACAGGGTAACAACACCTATTTTCTTAAGAGTTTGGATGGCACAGATACTGAAGAAGACCCAGTCAATGGGAGAATGCTCAAACATTATTTTGATTCCCTTTGATGAACATAACACAACTACATATTGTACATAAATATTTGTATTTTCAGCATTTTTCATTTGCATCAGTTAGATAAGGGACCAAATACAACACATTTTGAAGAAAAGTTAAGTAATTACACCAAATTTGGTGTATGTTTGAATGTACCACAAACAAAACTGAGGGAATTCTTGGGAAGTAGAAAGATGACTGATAAGCACTCAGAGAAACCAGTAAGAGACAAAGTTGTAATTTTGCACAGATCAGCTTAAAGAGTACTACATACAGGCTACAAAGATTCAAATCAAAGGTTTCCAAACCAAGGAAGTTTCACAATACAACAAGAATTGAAAAATAAGGCAATCTGACCTGTTGTTCTTAACTTTTCACCAGGAAAAGCCATCCCCAAGTGGAGCCACTATTAGATTCCTATACCAATAGGTTTCATTTTTCATGATT
>APFE031401825.1:0-12922 GCA_000404065.3 Pinus taeda | reverse complement strand
TTTCAAAAAATCTAGTTTTCCACGACAAATTGATGTACATCAAGATCAAGTATCATTACATCCAAGACATGGTATAGAAGGGAATAGTGAAGCTCCAGTACATTTTACAAACAAGCAAGGTGCTGACATTCTCACCAAGCCTTTGCCCAAGGTGAAGTGTGCATACTCAAGGACAAGGTTGGAGTGGTTGAAAATGCCTCCCTCATTGAAAGAGAGTGTTGATGTTGTAGCATCAAGGGGCAGACATTCTCCCTAGGTCGGGATATAGACAGGTCAAAGTATTGACCAAGGGCCATGTAATGTGGCTAGGGAGGATGGCCCAAAGTGCTCCCCAAGTGGGCGAGTGCATGCCTTTAGCATCGGGCAAGTATGTTACCATTCAATTAGCATGCAGGATTGGTAATAGCCCAATGTTTCACCATAGGTCACAAGTGTTGACCAAGTTCGAAGTGACGACTTGGATAATTGGTGAATTGCTCCAAGTGACAACTTGTTGAGCATGATGTTGATGCAAGATGTTTTCCACATGTAATAGATGGATACATCAACATAGCTAGCTTATTCAAACTTTTCTTAAAGAAATTTTTCGACAAGAGAACATCTAAAGAAGTCATTATGAATACCTTCCTAGCTAAGAGGGAATGTTGAATTTTGTAGCTATGATCGATCTTCATAATTAAAGTTTTTAGCCCTCCAAATACATATGTTCTGATAAATGCAAATGTGGATTTCAAGTCGGCTTCAAAAGGGTCAATTTCAATTTTTGAACTTTAAATTTATGGCACCAAGAAGATCAAGTCTACCCAACATTAAGTGACACCCATTCAATCTCATCAAAGACTATAAATATGCCACTCATTCTCCCCACCTTGAAAATTCAAATCACTCACACATTGTATCTTTTGTTCATCTTAGCAAAGAAAACATAAGACAAGAAGGCCAAAGTTGACTAAATAGTCCAACATTTGTTCGAACTTCTTCTTTCTCTAGGTTTAACCTTGCAAATGTGGATTCTCTCTCAGTTTGACATCACACGTGTGAAAGACGAGTCAAAGCTCTTCTGGGAAAATCACAAGGCAACAGATCAAGTTTTTATGGTGAAGAATAAGGCCAAAATTCAGCCTAGAAAATCAAACTTCACTAAATCCTTTGGGTTGTAGTTTGACTTGGATAGAAGACAGTTTGACCAGGATTTGTTGTTGGTCAGCTTGACTTCATTTTTGACTAGAAAGATCAGATGTATCTCTTGTTGATTTGAATAATTTCTCTAAGGAAAAGGTTATTGGGTTTTTCCCTAGAAGAGGGTTTTCCCGGGATAAAATTTGTGTTGTCTTTGTGCATCATTGTTTTATTGTGATCTCTACTATCCTACTATTTTCTATGGTTGAATTTCTGAAGTATAATTGCTTAATGATAAACAATAAGTGTTAAAGAGAATCACAGTCACTAGAAGCAATTATCAATTTTAGGAATTTGTGATTGTATCTATTGCACTTGTAAAATCAACAAAATCTAGGGTAAAAACATGTCGAATGAATCCAATATCAAGACCACCTCATAAACATATATAATCAGATCGAAGGCTAAGTGAATAAGTCCAAGGCTAGAGGTTGGTAATGTCAGCCTGAGTCTAAAAGTTGACAGCAACAAGGGCAACAATGGCACTGGCTCATTATCAAAGTCCCCTGGATCCAACGAGGAGCTTGGCTACATGACCCGAGGGGTAATGTAGGAGTGAGGGATACTCCTAACATTCGAGGCCAAAAAGAAAGAACCTCTAGATAAGTCTCTAGCTACTCCGTTGGGGCTAGGGAAGAACCCAACAAGGTTGAGAGGCTTCTTCAAGAACCATCTAATAATTAATTATGGAGGCAGCTGAATTATCCAAGGTGGTCAATTTCTCTAGTGCAAAGGTGTCGTACGAGGCAAGGTGAAAGGGAGGTCGATTTGCTAGTGAGCCAAGTTAATTCTCCAAAGCTGATTTGCTTCAGCGTTTGAGTGTTTCAATTTCCACACGCCCAATTATTTGAGGCCAATTTTCCTAGTGAGGTCAAGTTTCCAAGTGCAGCAACTGTATTTTTCTTTGTGTTCTCTACGAAAATAAACCCACAGTTTCTCCGAGAAATTTAATGAGGGAAGATTGTGTTGGGTGTAAATTTGTGGTTGTGGTGTGACTAATCTCTTCATTTTTATTCCACTACATTTTTAAGTTAATGTACTAGTGTATTTACTTCTCAACAAATTCAAAAATATTTGGGATAAATATTTTCTAGGGTTTTAATAAATTGTTGAAGTAAAATAAGTCGTATTTAGTATGAGAAAAAATTAACAGGGATTAAGGGTTCAATGTTGTAATGTGTGGACTCTTCGCAATTGATCCCTAGGGGTGGAGAACAAGTTATAGGAGCTAAGATATTAAAAACCCTTGTTTCTCCTCTACTAAACCCTCCCTACTCCTTCCCATCCTTCTCACCCTACTATGGTTCCTTCTCTCGCATCTAAATACCAAGTATCCCTAGGCTCCCGACGGGTTGAGGCCAAATCCAAGCCCAAACAATCTCCTAAGTATCATTTAGAATCCTCAAAGTCTAGGTACATGAATCTTGAACTAAAGAGATGGCAATAGGGCTAGGTCTAGATGAGAGCCAATTCTCTACCGTTACCCCTAGAAGGAAGTGTGTTAAAATTGGGTTAAAAGAAGACAATGGGAGAGATGAAGAGCGGTAAGCAGTAGCTGATTTTTGGGGATTTTGGTTTTATCATATTTACTTTTCTAGATGATGTTTTTTTGTTTGAGGCCTAATGGAAGCTCTAAACTTAAGAAACCTTGGATTTGTATTATAAAGCTACTAGGATGGAAATCGATGCTCATAAATCTTCAAAGAAGGTCAAGAAGATACAATCAAGTTGAATGGCTATGCTTTTCATGCTTAAACCTCGTTATACCAAAAGGTCAAAAAAAGGGCCACCACTTGGTGCAATAGGTGGTTATCCATTGGGAGGAGGTTGGCACTTCTTAAACATGTTCTTCACACTATCCATGTGCATTGGAATTCAATGCCATACATATCTATGCAATTGCAGTGAACTAAGGTGATCTTGCCCTATGAATTCTAACACACTAGGGTTTTAAAGATGAATTTATTTTCCAAACAATAGCCAATTTTAAAACAATTATCGTGCAGTATCAACTCCTATCCAACAACGTGATGTATTGTTTGTTAAAACCAAACAAAAATTTTGGCACAATATTACTAGTTCATACATACTATAATTCACGTTCAATGGTGGCAGATAGAACCAAATTTGACAGCCGAGAGCAATACCATAACCAAAGCCGCAATCGAATCCCAAACCCTATATGAAATCTAGTCTGCTCGAGATATCTCAGCTTCTGCCTTAGATGCAAATTCTATTCCCGCGTCAGTTCACTCCGATAACTTGAACATGTTCCATCATACTCTACTACAAAATTTATGTGGCTTAAGGGTCTCAAACCACCTTTATGATTTATGATTTATCCATTCAACAAACTTGGGTCTGTTCCATACCACAACCCTCGCATTGTGAAAATTTCAAAACTGAAATCTTATTGCAGCAACTGGTAGTATTTCTTCTAACAAATGTGCACCGACAACAAATGCGCAACTCTGATGTTGCATCTGTGTTCTTGCTGACACTGCCAACTCTGCATCTGCACTACAACTCCCTCTCATTTGTTGTTGTTACAACCGCAACTACTGCAACTGAAAAGCATCCAAAATATTGAATCAATTGCGTTCAGTATGATGCATCAGTTTCTCGAGTCTCTCACTGTTACTAGCATCTGCACTATCACTAAAGAATTTGTGTTGTTGCCAACAATGCACTGGGCCACCTGCTCTGTTGTCAACAATGCACTGAGCTCCTCAACATCTAACTGCTACTAGTCTGCAACTGTCACTCTGGTACTGACTACATCAACTGCCACTTATCCATCCTGCTACTAAATACTGTGGGTCCCTGTAACCAAGTAATGGTCCATGAGGTAGATTCCTCAAGGACCCTACCCAATCTCTATAGCTCTCTAGGGATACAACTCCAAGTCACCCCACCTCACTCCTGGAGGTATGGTTGCCAACATCGCGAAGTCTTCCTCCAACCTGGAGGACAACTTGTCGATCTCAGCTGACGTTGTCTGTTGGTTTTGCTTCTCTAACTTGTCCTTCTTCCTGAGAGGATACTGAGTACTATAGTGATCGAGATCACCACATATAAGGCACTTAACCTTCGACAGGTCCTTTTTTCTTTGTTCCCCTTTAACCTGATTCGGACCCTTAGATGCAAGCGCCACATTCTCCTCCTCTTTCGCCACCTTTTGTCCGCTGCTACTGCCACCACTGATGGATCTCTTCAGCAAAGCTCGTCTCAATTCCTCCTACTGCAAATTGACCCACATTTTGTCTCATCCTAGTAGCGTGTCTCTACTCAATATAGTTTGGAGAAGACTTGTCAATCCTTTGAGACATTGTTGAGTGCCAATCGTACTAGCTTTGAAGGTTGAGGCGTTGCCCCAACAACTGAAAGCTAGTCTTGAACCTCTTGAATCCTGGGGAGGAAGGTATCTATGTCTTCCCCCTTCTGCATCCTGATGTATCTCAGCTTCTCCTCCAGGAACATCTTTTGCTACTCGAAAGTACCCTGATATAGTGTTTAGAGAGCATTCCACATCTCTTTGGTCGTTCCATTGGCCACTATATCTGAGACTATATGATCTCAGACTCCATTCAAGATAAAACGCTTTGCATGTGCCATCTCCTTCCTATATTCCTTGAGTTGGTCTACATCCTAAGGAACTACAACTATATTATCAATGTAAGCTTTCAGGACATATTCATCTAGAAGGAAAGACATCCTAGAATTCCAGATGACAAATTTGGATGATCCATCCAACTTATACTAATCTCTAAGCCCTACAGTGGCCATCTCAAAAACTATTGAACATCCCCTTTCCTTCTGTTTGGTTGCTGCTCTGCTACTCGCACTCCCCTCTAGGGCGAGAAGATTTTCTCACACCTACTACCAATCTGCCAGGTAAAATTGAACTTTTGAGACTCGAAGTTCCCTGAGAGAAATTTTCCCTTTGTTGTGTGTGCTCTTCTCTTCCACTGACGTTGGTTCTGCTACTGCAGAAACCTTTTTTGTCCAACCAAAAATCTGCTCAGCGAAAATCTGAGTTGAAGTTGCTCCCTCTAACTGCTAGAATCACTTTCCTGGGCAAATCGAACTTTTTGAACTCCTGCAACTGAAAATCGAACTATTGGCCCAGCAATTCAACCTGCCTGTCTAAGCACTACGCTACCTCAAGAATTTTGGCCTCCTGCTCCCTCTAAGCAATGAAATTCTTTCTCCACTTCTGAGCTTCTCAGCTAATCACTTACGCTCTAATACAATGTGAAAATTTCAAAACTTAAATCCTATTGCAGCAACTAGTATTATTTCTTCTAACTGATAAATTAATTATTCAGTTTATTGCTACGGCAACATCGAAATAAACACACTGCAACCTTCACAAATAAAAACTGCGGAAATAAAATAGCATTGGAACTGAGAAATGCTAACACACACATAAAAAATTAACATCGTTGTTTTTGAATAAAAGTCCCCAGGAAAACCCAATGCGGGAAAATCGGTGCAGCAAATGAGGGTTTTATTTTATTATGCAGCAATGAAATTTGCGTACAATCTATGGATGCCCAACTAGCAATCCAAATAGCAAGTAAATTTGGCCAAAATTATTTAAGGGAAATTACCCTTCTTACACAAGCAACCCCTGCATGAATTCTCTTTAGAAACTCATCCTTCTGGACCCTCTGCACAAACCCTATGATGTCTAGCCTTTGAGTTGTGCCTCTAATGAAGTTGTTATCCCTGTCTCTGCTGAGGAAATCGCCTCTCCGACACTCTGGACCCTTTGCCCAGCCTATGGAACTAAAAATGAATCTCTCTCCAGCAAAATCAAATTGCTTCTAAAGCAGTTGTGCATTCCTCTGCGCTACCTCACTGGGAATAATTCGACCTCCTTCTTGTTGCCTCTCTAGATCTAGAAAACTTCCTCTAGATCACTGTCTCTGCCCCTCACTGGCCCTACTTCAATCTCTGGCTCATCAGCAACTATTATTGCTCTCTGGAAATCGATCTGCCAAGAAAATCGAACTACAAAAGTGTTTTCTCCAATTGCCCATCGACTTCTTCTTATAATCCTCTATTGGGACTCCAACAGCAAAGATTAAATCTTAATCAATGGCTAGAATCATCTTGAAGTCGATTTGTGTGAGTTTCCAGATGATTCTTACGTTATGTCAATTAATATTGATTAATTAACCATATTCCCTAAGTTTGGCTTAGGAAATATTTTAAAAATAGTTAATAATCTGATTGAGACACTTCTAGGTGGAATTTCCAGAAACGATTTCTGGGTTTTGGAGATCTCATGTATTCTAGCCTCTCCACCAAATTTCGTGGCTAGAACACATCTAATGCTACAAAAACTAACACACATCTCCTTAGAACCTTTTGAATTCAGTTACACTCGACCTCCAATCCAGAGCTTTGTAAAACCTCTGTTTGATATTGCAGGAATAACGGTTGGCACTTATATCATCATACAGTGTCCACTCTGCTACTAGAAAACACAAACTGATCAAAGGGAGACCCACTCAATCACAAGGAGACTTGTTCCAACCCAAGGGAGGCTAGTGTTGACTCCAAAAGCTCAAATCACTAGCGGGTTACTACGGGAATTTTGAATGTATCACACAGCTTATCACAACTTTGGATTGCTTGAATTTCTCCTCATTTGATATCTCAATCTACCTCAGGATTTATTACAAAACCTGTCAGACACTTCAGTAATTGTTTGCCTGGACTTCGTTTAATCCTCAAACAACTCGTATGGCTAGAAATATACATGGTTGCTTCTAGCTTGATCTCGATACCTTATTCTGCTGAATCAATGTGCCTATTTTAGAGTTGTTTTGTCCAGGACTTCAGTTTCTCTTCAAATTAATTTGCATGACTTCAGTTTTGTCCAGGACTTCAGTTTGTCTGCTTCAGAGTTGTTCTATCCTGGACTACAATTCCTCTCAAATTAACTCACATGACCAGAAATGGACTCGGATTGCTTGCTACAAATGGATTTGCCTTAGGATCAAATTTGTTTGTCTTGATGAATCTTTTCAAACCAAAACTTCCCACAGCAATTCTTGTGCCAGAACAAAGTAAGAAAGATAAAAATGGTTAAAAAGGGGTATATCAACTTAGGCGGAATTTTTCGCCACCGAAATTGATACGGAAAAGGGATACTGAAACAATCAAAGCCTCAAGCTCAAGAAAAACAAAGATAAATATCCAATCCAATGATGATCCAAATGGATTCAACCCTCCCGTATTTATAGATTTCCTTGAGGGGATTCTTTCCTTAATTGATTGAATTAAATTCACTCAAAACCCCAATTTTGGGTTTCTTTGCCCAACTGCCCCGAACTTGCCCAAATATTGGGTATTTTTGGGTTTTCCCCTTCATCGAGGACTACAGCCTATAGGAATCGATAGGCTACCTCGTCCCTTGGGCCAATTAATCCCTTGGTAACAATACAAGAATTTTGGAAAGAGGAGGAAAAAAATCAATTTTTATGGTCAAGCAAAAAGGAGAAGTATAGAATGGCACGGGTGAAATGGAAGAGAATACTTAAGCCAATGGAAAAAGGTGGACACAATTTAAAAAATATACACCAAATTGGGAAAGCCTTAGCTCCAAAGAGGCTTTTGAGGCTTATCAATGGCATATCTCAGAAACATCTGAACCAGTGTCAATTGAAGAATGGATTAGGCTCCCAGTTGAATCAATCGCAAATTCCTTGATAATACGGAAAGGATCAGTTCATTCCTTTCCCCATCTAGGAAGTTGATCTTCCTAGAGCGGTGGTGATGGTACAAAGGTGATATTGGGAGTTGACCCATGGATGTGATGTGCTAGGCACTTTCAACTGTCCCAGAATTTGGTTAATAGGCCAAATGCACTAGGTATTACACCTCTAGCAGAAGCTGCTGACCCAATGAGTACTAATATGCGGCAACAGGACTGGAAGAAAGAAGCAAATTAGGGTTAGAGGCTATTCTTGCTGAGCATTGAAAAGGCTTTCACACAATGGCTGTCCTAGGCCTCTGTGCATTCAAGAATGAAGGATGAGTCTTTAGTTTTGTTTACAAACCCAACAAACGGAAAGTCTAGGCTTAAAAGCCATGTTTGAAGAACGAAAAGGAGAAGTGGTATTTGAAGTCAAGGCACCTCTGAAGGCCAAAATATTAATATCCCTGTCCCTAGCAAAGAAAACATGGACCTGGGAAGCTCTTCAGAAATGGGCAAGGCAAGGCCTGGTATTTGTAGCTTACGTTAAAATAGATGGTGAAGGCATTCATCATAAATTAGTCCACTGTGACTTTACAAAAGAGGTATGGGGTTCTATTCTATTGCAGGCTAATGGGAAGGGTAGGTGGAATGAGGAATCTCTGTTAAGGTGTATGAAGAAATGGTTTTATGATCAAAGAACTAACCTATTGTTCCTAAACATGAAATGACAATTTTTTTCCCATGGAAACAAATATCCTCGGCTACCACGTTAGCAGGGAATGTAAGCATTTTATATGAAGGAATTAAGCTTGCTCCAAAAGATAAAAAAGGCCAAGACAGGTGGACATGTCCAGTAATGAGCTTCTTCTGATGGTGCATGTCAGGACAGACCCGAACTATGCAGTGCTGGAAGTGTGATGTATTTCTGTGATTCACACAAGATCTCCCTTGGTGCCAGAATAGGGGAGGAAACTAATAATCTGGCAGAACAAAAGACAGAGAGAATCTTATTAAGACTGGCTGTGGAACATGGAATCATTCATATAAGTTGATGTGGGACTAGAATTTGATCATCGATTGGACCACTAATTCCATAGATAATACAGAACCTCATTCATTCCATCAAGACTCTAGAATCTGCTATTTTGGCCATCCCTTGGGAACATATTTATAGCGAGCTCAACATGGAAGCAGATACTTTGTGTAAAAGAACAGTGGATTTAACAGAGTATGTGGGAGATTAAAGAAGAAAAAGCTGCAATTTCTGTCACAGCTTGTTTGATATGCCTACATGTTGGTTAACCTTTTATGTCTTTTCTTCAGCCCTGCTGGTTTATTCCGTGTTCTGGTTCAATGTGCAGGATAATTTTACTTTTTGCGATGTATTGTGGTTTAATATCCCTTTTTGTAAGCTTTAAAGCAGAATGTAAACAAAGGGCATCATGCCTAGACACTTTATTGATTATGTTTTTTTGAGGGTAAGACTCTTCACTCATGTTTTCTTCCCTGGAGCTGAATGCCAGAGAGCTCTCAGCCACATTATAAAGGTCACTTTTTTCTTACTGAAATAAAAGTTTATGATTTTCTCCCAGGGAGAAAAAATGAGAAAAACATTGTTCAAGAAAAACAAAAATCAAGATAATGAAGGAAAATAACTCCTATTAGTCGCATTAGGCAATGTGCAACTGATATGCAGATCTAACTTCACAAAGCAGAAGAACAAGGAATAATGTCTCAAAACAACAGAAGAAAATGGAAACAGACATAAATTATAAAAAATAACAAGGACTCAAGCAGCTAGTAGGTGCCGATGATTGTAGCAGCAGACAGGTACATCTGCACTACTTAAGTGTCAAGCATGCAGGAATCGTCCACAGTCTCCTTAGTGTATAATTACTAAGTTAGCTGAATAAGTTGTTTTTGTGATATAGCCTAAGTCTAACATAGGAAAGGCACATAATTAATTATGTTGACTATTGAGCTAAAGAAACTTAGGAGAAATAAATTATTTGATTTAGTGAATTTGTTTTAATCTCATGTTGGTTAGGATTTAATCCTAGTCATCCATCACTTTGGAGTCTAATATAGGAAAGGCACATAATTAATTATGTTGACTATTGAGCTAAAGAAACTTGGGAGAAATAAATTATTTGATTTAGTGAATTTGTTTTAATCTCATGTTGGTTAGGATTTAATCCTAGTCATCCATCACTTTGGAGATCTGGGTTAGAGATTTAGCTCAACGAGAAGTTATTAAAGCAAGGCTAAAGATTAGAGGAAAAACATGAGTGTGATACTCAGACATGAAGAAAAAGGAAGTGTTGCAGCAGTGGAGAAATATCCATAGTAGGAAGATTGAGTGAGGCCGAGGCTGTATTAATTTTTTGAGCACCAAATTTGCAGAGGGTCATTCATGTGACTGTCACCTTTTGAGAGGCCACACAAGCGAAGGGTTTGCGCAGAAGAGCCACATGTGTGATAACAAGGAGATATTCAGCCTTCATGCCCAAGGGAGGTTGTGTTCGAACAAGCGAAGGGTTTGCACAGAAGAGCCGCATGTGTGATAACAAGGAGAGATTCAACCTACATGCACAAGGGAGGTTGTGTTCGGACTGCATCTGCACGTGTGATGGCTGGGAGAGTGCAAAGCCGCACATGTGAGTGAGTACCGTCTTCTGAAGGGCGGCATGAGTGGAGAGAAGCCAACAAAGGTGCATATCAGGTTTCCCGAGAGTCTGATAAGCCAAGTTCTAAATTGCTGTAAATTTTATAGTATTTTCTCTGTGGGCCATTTTCCCAATATGGCAGCCCTCATTATCCAGCTAATAAAAGTGAAGAGTAATTGGAGGGTTTTTTGCTATGTGAAAGACTCCCTCTGTGTATGCTTCAGCTATTTAATTTTCTGTTAAAACTTCCAATGTGTTTTACATTCAATAATTGCAGAAATATTTTCTGCGTATAAAAATTTGCTAAGAATTAAAACCAAATCTGGAATGGTTGTTATTTGCAGAAGATCATGCAAGAAAACAAAAATTGAAAATATTGAGAAGGTTGAAACATGAAACAAAATGGAGAGAAATGAGAGACAGTAAATTCACTGATAATCTCAATAGAAGTCGAGTAAATAGCTATTCAAGACCATATAAATTTTGAAAAGCAGTGGGAAAAGTTAGATGATCTTAGATAAGTAAAATAAGACAAAGACTAGAAGACACAAGCAGAAAAAGCATCACAAAACAATGCTAGATAAAGCTGAAGCCAAGTTAGAGATTAGAAAGTGAAAGCTGAATCAAATCAAACCAAATTTGATAACCAAATTTCAACAAAGCTTACTTGAATTATTTTTCAAATTTGTTTTTAAATTCAAACTAAAGAAGAAGAACGTTGATAAGGAGTTCTTCTGATTTCATTTTCATTTATCATTTATGTGGGAATTTCCTGATTTACTTCAAGTATTGATGTTGTTGAGTTGGGTATAGAAACTTCACTTTGAACTTTCATTATCTGAACTACAACATCTGAATATGTTTTTACTTCAATTGGTCGGTTATCTTCTTGAGTTGTGATATTCACTGGATGGGTATTTGTTCCTTTATCTTCAACTTGGACTAAAGGCTTCGACACATCTTTCGTGGTAAGTTCTTCTAATTTGGTTTTCAGTGATTTCTTAACATCGTTAAGTTTCTTAATTTGAGTGAGAAGATTTTGATTGTGATTCCTGAGATGTACAAGTTCTTTAGTTTCTGATTCATCAACCTTATTTTCGGATTTTTTACGTTCAAGCTTTTCATTCTTTAAATCTCTGATTTGTTCTAATAACCTTTCGTTAAGGGTTTTTAAATGCAAATTTTCTTCTTCCTTCTCCTTGTTGAATTTCTTCTCAAGACATTCATTTTCTTCTTCTAATTTTTTCTATGTAGCTTGGGACTCCTTAAACCTTCGCAAGTGATTTTTTACTAGTCTCTTAGATGCCAAATTTATTTGTTACTTTCTGTTGATTCTTCATAAAATTGATCTTCAAGATCTTTATATTTCTTTTCTGATGCTTCGTTTTTTCGCTAAAGTTCTATGAGTTCTTTTAACCTTTTAATTTGTGTCTATGTATTATCTTGAAATTATTCAAGAGTAAACAATTTCCAACATTTCAGACAGAATGTTGTGCGATTTTTAAAATCCGACGAATACTCAAATTTTGTTTTACAAAATGGACATCTGGTCCAAAACATAGACTTGTTTACGAGACTCATCTTTTCTGCAACAATTGACTCCATTGTGTTTTGTCGATGATTTTGTCAATGGTACTTTTCATTAAGGAGTTTATATATTCTCAGTATGAGATACCCACTTCTCGAATATATAACTTAATCTTTGCTTACATTACTTTCTCAAGTGAATGATATTTTTCTTTATAATTTCCTTGGACCTAAAACTAACCCTCTTTAACTTTTTTATGATAGTATTTTATTTTCCCTTTTTTTAACTTTAGAATTCTAAAATTGTAATCTTTGAGCCAAGACTTTTAATATAATCCCTTCCTTACTTCTAAAGTACCTTACTTAAAAACAAAAACCCTTGATAATATAATCCTTATTTTATTTTAGTCCATGTAATCTTTTATGTATGGCAGCAACTTTTAGTTTGGTTGCGTCTTTTGACAATGAGATGGCTAGTGTCAACTTAACTTGGACACTTTTGCAAGGACCTAATATTTAAAACAATCCTTCAACGGATTTGTCTTCAACTAAGTTTATTTATTTTCTCCCAACAATTGTGTCAATGGTGGCCAACTAAGTTGCAGGAAACGTGGGCCTAGGGGTCGTTTCCCTGGGGAAACGAAACGGAAACGCGTTTCCCCGTACCGTACGGCGTGGAAACGTGTTTCCGTACGTACGGGCGTGTTTCCCGAAATGGAAACGCGCCCGTACGTACAGAAATGCGTTTCCACGCCGTACGGGCCACGTTTCCATCAAATTGACACTTGTTTTTTAAATTTTTTTTTTTGCTAATTAATTTTTAATTAGTTTAGGGTTT
>APFE031401819.1:0-12129 GCA_000404065.3 Pinus taeda | reverse complement strand
ACTGAAAGCAGTGACATAACTAATAGAGAGAGCCCTCTCTGACTACAGCTGGGCTAGAAGCTGTAGCCCAAAGATTGGTTAGTGGTTCCCCCAGCCGTATTCTCTTAGGAGTCAAAGAGAACAACCTGGGTGTTAACACGATGAAGAATGGAAGGAGTTGGAGCGAAAGGCAAAGAGCACAATACGATTGTGTGTCTCAAATTCAGTATTGTTCAATGTATCAAGGGAAGCTACGACGAAGGCTTTGTGGGACAAGTTAGGGACTTTGTACCAATCTAAGTCTTTGGTGAATAAACTATTCCTACGGAAAAAGCTGTACAACCTGAAGATGAAAGATGGAGACTCGGTGACAGAGCATCTGAACGCATTTAATACTATGGTAAGTCAGTTAGCATCTGTTGATATTAAAATTTCAGATGACGATAAGTGAATTAGTTTGTTGTGTTCTTTACTAGATTCGTGGGATAGTCTGGTTATTGCAATAGGTAGCAATGCGACTGCCTCGCAGTTTGATGAAATATTATCATCCTTGCTGATAGGGGAGATGAGACAGAAAAATATGGAGAGACAGAATGGTGATGCCTTGTCTGTACGAGGATGGTCCTAGAATAGAAACAAAAATAAGTCATCGATGGGAGATCTAAATCTAGAGGAACATCTAAACCTCCAGGAAAACTTGTAAAGGTGGTGTGCTTGAAATGCGGAAAGGAAGGGCACCACAAAAGGGACTGTAAATCTAAAGCTCCTAATAAAGGAAAGGGATTTGATGATGCTACTTCTACAGAGGCAAAAACCACCTCAGATGAAGGTGGGGATGTGTACTTGGCTTCTTCAAGTACACATGTAGATCATGAGGCATGGTTGATTGACTCAGGTGCATCCTTTCACTTCAATCCCCATAGAGACTACTTTTGCGAGTATGAGAAATACAATGGTGGTTGTTGAGCATTGGAAAAGGTATGTATTTACCATTTATTTCTTCATCTTTTCCTTTGAATCATAACTCCTTTACATTCTAAGATGATAATATGTTAAAGAATTATGATAGAATCAAGGAGATTTGTGATTGATTCAAAATGACTAATTATTGTCATTTTCTATACAAAAGTGAAGAAAATGGAAAATCACTATTCAGGAGGAAAAGACAAAGCAGAAGCAACTGTTGTCCCTTTGACAGGAAGCCGTATCTAGACGAGGAGATCAAGATCGGAGCGCATGACCCAGGAAAAGGAAGAGGAAACACAACATCAGTGCAACAAGACAAAATGATAACTGAAGATCAAGGATATAGCAAATCCCTTAGGATCCTTTGATCCTGAGGGATCGCTATTTCAAGGCTTATCGATACTCTTGATACTTCCGCCTAGCCGTTATAAAAAGGGACAATACTAGTAGCCCAGGGGGAAAATATTATTGTCAATTTGTAGAACTCACTGTTGTAATCTTACTTTGATCATAGAATCTCTTTAAAGAGCGATAGATGTAACTCTGCCATTTATGATTAATATATAACTCAGTTGTTGTTCCATTCTTTGATCCCGGAGTAAATGCAACAGCTCTTCCCTTGTGGCTAAGGGCTCGACCCTAGTGGATCCACTTGCTTCTTGTATCATTATTTTACGATTACAGTTGTGTGTGGTTTGATTTCTTTTGTATTTCTTTAATTTGCTTTATTGAGTAATCTTCTGTTCCTGAACATTTCACTGAATTGCTCTATCATATTGAAATCATAATTGGATAGCAAGATTATTATTTCCAACTTGAAATGTCATGCTGTTCATTCTGAAATAATATTTCACTGTCTAATTCGCATTCTACTGTTCATTTACAAATTGATATTGTTGTTCATTTAACTACGGTTCACTTACAATTGCGATTGTTGTTCATTTAACTGTCAGTTATAATTGCAGTTGTCGTTCCTTTATATCTATGGTTAATGTCCCGCATGCTAGAATAAGATTATTGATTCAATTACTTTATATTCGCTGTGTGATTACACTTGATTAGGTTTGATGTTCCTTTCCTAGATTGCTATTAAATTCCTTTATTAGTTAAAGAAAGTTGTTCAATTCCTTTCGGTTAAGATTACTGCTTAATTCGTTTCTGTAGATCAAGCTTTGTTATTCGACCTTTTCAATAGATTCAGTTGTTGTTCCTTTTCTGCTAATTGAATTGTTATTTCCAACATTTTCTTGAGTGTGAATAGAAAGATCCACAACTGTAACGAACATTGACTATTGTTGTCTAAGTTCTCAGATTGGAGGTCTTGACTGTGATTGATTTTCATTTACATCAGTTTAGAGAGGAAAGAGTTATCATTACTGCATCCTTAACTGATAATTGTTGTAGTTTCCTGAGTGAATGATTTAGTTACAAAGCATTTAAGTTTCTTGCCATTACAATTAGATTTTGTTTCCAGCATTTAGTTACTTTTGTAAGCACTATGCTGCAAACATTACTCTTGAACAAGTGACCGCCTAAGAGTGAGTACACTCTTGAGATAAAAAATTGTGCCTGGATTGATAATTAATGTCAAGTAAATAGGGGATAAAAGCCACCTTTTTATCACTTAACATTTTGGCGCCATTACCGGGGAGAATGTAGCCATTTGTTTCTTTTGAAAAGAGAGTAGTGTAAGTACCTGCTAGGAGAGAGTTGGGTTTTAAAAACAGAAGGTAAGAACCTGCGTACGGAGCATGTAACAGCCCTGCTCCTCTGCCCGCTTTCTTGTAGATTTGTTGATTATTTTGGGTAGAAATAAGTATTTGATTTGTGTTCATGACTAAGCAGAAAAATCCTGAAAGGAATCCAAAACCACTACCGAAGCCTGATAAAGCTAAGGGACCAGTGACCCTTGGCCGATTGAACTTTATAGATGATATCCTTAAAAAATCAGAATCTCAGCCGTCAGTAGGCCCTAGAAAGGCTGCTTCTAGACAATCTACTAGTTCCCTTCAGGCCACAGAATCACAATCTATAGCCTTTGCTGAGGTGCACAGCCAAACAGAGGAGCAAGATTTTCAAGAAATTGAGAACTCTAGCCCAAAATCGTTACAAGAAGGGAACCTTAGTAATCTCTGTGAAGGAGGAGGAGAAATAGGGGAAATCGAAGAACCAAGGTCTCCTCTTGGAATAGTTCAGCCATTAAGCAACCCAGATAAGGGAAGTGTTGTCAAAATCATCCAGGACAAAGTTGAAGAACCTGAAGAGCTAAGATCCCCCCAGACATTAGTTCAGCAAGGAACTCTCATCATCCAAGATAAAGGAAGTGTTGTTAAGGCCATTCTTGCTCCTTCTAACTAGCCTAGGAATACACCCTTAGAAATCCCATAAGGACATTGGCACATATTTGACCAAATGGCCCAGAACTAACAAACACCCCAAACCTCCACACTGCAATATCCCATTGTAGATACTGTAGTTAATGCACCTATGAAGGCCATTCCTCTTCCACATATTCCTACATTCCATGGCCTGACATTGGAAGATCCAAATGCATTTTTGTTTGAATTCGATGTACTATGCTGGGGGTATAACTATACCACCGATCCCAAAAAGCTAAAATTATTTCCCTCCACATTAAAAGGAGAAGCTTTACGATGGTTTATGGGGTTAGGTGGAGGTGTTATAAATGACTGGGATCAGATGAAAGGTGCTTTTCTAAAGAAATATCAAGATTATTGTAGGTCTAGAGAATTAAAGGATGAAATATTTTAGATGATTTCCAGACCTAATGAGACTCTAGAAGAGTATGTTGAATATTTCTAGTATAATCTTCAGAGATCTCCTTATGCATCATTACCCTTATCTAACAATGTATTAAAAAAAAAATTAATTAAAGGGATGAAGGAACAATGGGTTGAAACACTAAATATTATGGGAAAAGGTGACATTTATCAAGAAAATTTTGCTGACATTATTGATTTGTGCATCAGGAGTTCCAGAGGCAGTACAAGGCTAAAACCAGTGGAATGTGATATGCTCACAAGGGACAGCAAGATCTCCGGTGGAGGAGTATCCCACATAGAAATCAAGAATTTCCTGGAGAATTTCAAAACTAATATATTAGGGACTCTGACAACACAGCTCGATATTATGTAGGCTAAACAGAAACAAGCAGAAGCAGAGCAAAATATGGCAATATTCTGGCCTAGATGCAGAAAGAAACACAGCCACAAAGTGTGCCCACTGAATGCAGTTCAAGTCTACGCTATTTGTACAAAAGATCACTCCACAGAGAATTTCCCCTCACTTCCTAGTTTGAAAGCAGTGTACAAAGAAGCGGAAGATGAATAAGAATCAGTGTACCTATTCAATCAATGCCGTCAATGGCAGCCATGACAACCAATTATGCCCTCCGATCCATCTTCTTCTTTCCAACCTCCACAATATTGTGCTCAACAATATAATACAATGTGGCAAAATAAGCCCCCCTTTTCAAACTGGTCACAACAACCATTTCCTTCATCACCATGGCCAAATCAAACAAGCCAATCTAATTAGCCAAATTTTCCCTACTCTCCACCATATCGGCAAAACAATGCATATCCAACACAATTGTCCCCTCCCACTTCGCAAAGTCAAGCCTGGTAGACAAACTGGCAAAGACCGATGAATCAACCAACAAGAACCATTCCACTCCCTCAACCTACACTGCCAGCGCCATATACAATACAACAAAACCCCCAGTCCAACTTAAGACCGCAACTCCCAGCCCAACTCAACCCAAACCCAAATAATAAATTGGTTCAATCTGTCCAAATAATCGAAACACCAGAACCAGAAACTGATATAAGGGAGTGCAACGACCTTCAATTAAGGTTTGGGCGCATAATAGAAACTGAGGGAGATAAAAATGCTCAAGTTGAAAATCAGTTACCCGCAGAACAACCACTACAAGAAGAGGATGTGGTCAGACAACAAACTCATGACCAAGCAACCATGTCTTTTCCCCCATTCCCAAAATGATTAATCATACCATGCCCTATAGAACATCCTGACTTTGATCTTCTGGGAGAACTAAGAAATCTATGTATAAAAATCCCACTCCTTCAAGCTATCCAAGATATCCCAATATATGAAAAAACCATCAAAGTGTTATGTATAAGGAAGCCAAAGAGGAGAATAACAACTAACCCAACCATCCAAGTAGTTGGCACCCTATCTGATCTATTATCAGGAAGAGAAGCACCTGTCAAATATGAAGACTCAGGGAATCCTATAGTGACGGTGCAAATCAATGGACAAACATTTTCAAATTCCCTAGTTGATTTAGGGGCTTCAATTAATATTTTAACAACCACCACTTGTCAAAAACTGGGCATTACATCAGTGGAACCAATCTCCACCTTATTGGAACTGGTTGACCGATCCGTAGTTAGGCCAGAAGGTACACTACATGATGTAATGGTTTCCGTAGATTCCTAGGAATACCCTGCCGACTTTCTGATAATCAACCCCAAAAACCGACTCGATGGACACCATTTAATCTTAGGTAGACCTTGGCTTGCGACTGCTGATGCTTACATTGCTTGCTGACAAGGCAGTATGACTATAACTAGAGGGAGTAATATCAAGAATCTAGCTCTATACCCTCCAGCCCAACCAAGTGTAACAATAATAAAAAATAACAAACAACATGTATCATACCTCACAGAAAACATTAGGTTCCCATTAACAATAGAAGATGCCCTCGATTTTAAAGACCAAATAGAGGATGATGTTATTAACAACTTCATTAACCAATCCAAATCCATATCCCATGTACAATGTCACATGATAGAGACAGCATTTGAAAATGAACTAGAAGAAGATCCCCTAAAAGACACTCATGATCAAACAATACCCACTACCTTTATTTTAAACAACAAAACTATAGAGATTGGGCCAGGAAAAACCTTGAACATTAACAATAACCTGACTCCTGAACAAGAAGAAAAGCTGGTCCAACTACTGAGAAAATATAAGGAAGCTTTTGCATGGGATTATCTGGACATGAAGGGAATTGATCCCCAGCTGTGTACGCACCACATTTATATAGAAAAGGATGTTAGACCCGTTCACCAACCCCAACAGAGACTCAACCCTCACCTGAAAGATATTGTGAAAGCTGAATTACAAAAACTTTTGGATGTAAACTTTATTTATCCAATCTTTGATAGCAAGTGGGTCTCTCTACTAGTGCTGGTGCCAAAGAAGAATGCAAAGTAGAGGATTTGTGTAGGTTACAGAGAATTAAACAAAGCAACCCAGAAAGGCCACTTTCCCCTTCCATTCATTGATTAGGTATTAGGCACATTAGCAGGAAAGAAAATATTTTCTTTCTTGGAAGGCTTTAGTGAATACAATCAGATTCAGATTGCCCCTGAAGACCAGGACAAAACTACTTTTACCTGTCCTTGGGGAACATTTGCTTACAGAGTCCTACCCTTTGGCCTATGCAATACCCCTGCCACATTTCAAAGGGCCATCCTCAACATCTTTTCAGATTTAATAAATGAAGCGCTCAAAATATATATGGATGATTTCACACCATATGGAGATGATTTTGAGCCAGCACTAGACACATTGGAAAAGGCGCTGCAATGATGTATTACCACCAGGCTCTGCTTGAGCCATGAAAACTGCTATATGATGATGACCGAAGGGCTCATCCTAGGTCATTATATCTCAGAAGCAGGGATACAGGTAGATCCAACCAAAATTCAAATAATTTTGTTAATACATACTCCTACCACACAGACAGAGGTACGCAGTTCTCTAGGAATTTCTGGTTATTATAGGAGATTCATAGAACATTTTTCTCAAATAGTTGCACATCTATACGCACTGACAGGGAATGTTGATTTTGTTTGGACAGATAAATGCAACCGTTCTTTTGAGGATTTGAAAAAGCCTGTGTCAATAGCCCCAGTGCTCAAAGGCCCAAATTGGGACCTGCCATTTCAAATTTCATCAGATGCTTCAAACATAGCTATTGGAGCAGTACTTGGGTAGGAAGAAGAAAAAAACCATATGAAATCTATTATAATAGCAAGAATTTGTCTCCTACTGAGCTAAACTATACCGTAACTGAAAAAGTGTTTTTAGCTGTAATACATGCTATAAATAAATTTAGGCATTATATCGCTAGATATCCTATTGTTTTATATACAGATCACTCTGCCATAAAATATTTAGCAAATAAACCTATTACAAATAGTAGAGTAACAAGATGGTTAATTTTATTGCAGGAATTTGACATCACAATAAAATATTGACCTGGGAAAGAAAATCCTGTAGTTGATTTTCTCTCACGAATGTCGAAGCCAGTGGATGCAACAGCAGTCGAAGATCAATTCTTAGATGAACATTTATTTGTTGTTACTGTCAAGACACCCTAGTATGTTGATGTTGCAAATTATTTAGCAGTAGGCAAACTACCAAATCATATAACCCCCAATGAATGAAAACAAATTGTACAACGTAGTACCTGATTTTCTTAGATTGGTGGCTACCTATTTCATATAGGGGCAGATATGCACATTAGAAGATGCATCCGTGAAGACGAAATATTTGACATTCTAAAATCCTGTCATGATGGACCATGTGGTGGAAATTTCACAAATCGAAGGAATGGTCAGAAGGTTTTGCAAACAGGTTATTACTAGCCCACAATATTTAAAGATGTTAAGAAATTTGTTCAAGCCTGTGACAGTTTCCAAAGAGCAGGACGCCCTGGACAGTTTGATGAAATGCCTTTAAACCCACAATTAGTAATCGAAACATTTAAGAGTTGGGCACTCGATTTTGTTGGTCTTATCAACCCATCATCAAATCAGAAAACATATATTCCAGTAGCAACAGAGTATGTTACCAAATGGGTTGAAGCAGAGGCACTTCCAAGAACTACAAAGGACTCTGTGATTCATTTCCTGTTCCAAAAATTTGTACTATATGGCCTCCCAAGAGACATAATCATAGATGGAGGATCATAGTTTGTAGGTAATAAAATCACTGCAACATTAAAAAATTATCACATTCAGCACAAAATTACCACTCTGTATCACCCACAGGCAAATGGCCAAGTAGAGAGCACAAATAAGGTGATAGAGGCAATATTGACAAAAACCATTGCATCACACAAGCGTGATTGGGCTTAAAGATTGCCCAAGGCCTTGTGGGCATACCGAACAACGTGGAGAAACACCATCGGTTATTCACCATATCAGCTAGTATTTGGAAAGGAACCCATCTTTCCAATAGAATTTGAAATACAAACATTAAGAACAACACAGGAGATCAATCTGGATTTAAATGAGACCCAGACTAACATATTACAACAAATTAATGAGCTAGATGAAATTAGGCTCTCGGCTCTTCAACACACTGCATTAATCCAACAATAGAGAGAAAAATGGCACGATTCCTTGATCAAAAAGAAAATCTTCCACGAAGGAGATTGGGCACTCCTATACGATTCCGAGTTTCAGGATTTTTTGGGAAAACTTCAGACTCGATGGCTTGGACCATATGAAATCCAGAAAGCACATGACAATGGCACCATTACTTTGACTACTATTGAAGGATTTGGACATACCTTTAAAGCAAATGGTCACCAAGTGTGACTGTACCATAAACCGCTTACTCAAGAATCCTTTTACCGACAGGTCTGGGAAGATTCTGATATGCAAATTCTTGCTGAGGAAAATAATCCTTCCTCGGCATTGCTTCACTAAGTAATTTCAATGTTCATAAATTTTGTACATAAGTTTTTCTTTTCTGCTTGTATAAACTACTTTCTGTACAGATTTTTGCATTTCTGCATTTTTTTGCATTTTGTTGTTCCTTTTCGAAGGAACAACATTTTTGTCTTTTTGCTGTTCCTTTCCAGAGGAACAACACTTTTGCATTTCGTTGTTCCTTTTCGAAGGAACAACATTTCCGCCTTTTTTTTTTTCCTTTCCGAAGGAACAACACTTTTGCATTTTGCTGTTCCTTTTCGAAGGAACAACATTTCTGCCTTTCGCTATTCCTTTCCAAAGGAACAACACTTTTGCATTTTGCTTTTCCTTTTCGAAGGAACAACATTTTCGCCTTTTTTTTGTTCCTTTTTGAAGGAACAACACTTTTGCATTTTGCTATTCCTTTTCGAAGGAATGACATTTCCGCCTTTTTTCTATTCCTTTGTGAAGGAACAACACTTTTTCATTTTGCTATTCCTTTTTGAAGGAACAACATTTCCACCTTTTTGTTGTTCCTTTCCGAAGGAACAACATTTTCGCGTTTTTTCTATTCCTTTTTGAAGGAATAGCACTTCCGTATTTTTTCTGTTCCTTTACGAAGGAACAACGCTTTCACATTTTGTTGTTCCTTTCCGAAGGAACAATGTTTCCACATTTTTGTTGTTCCTTTCTGAAGGAACAGTACTGCACTTTCGTTTTGTTGTTCCTTTCCGAAGGAACATCACTTCCGCTAGATTGTTTTGTCGTTCCTTTTAAAGGAACAATCCTCCTTTGCCTTTTTTTCTTTTTTCCGTCTTTTCCGAAGGAACAACAGTTTCAATTTCGGATGATCTTAGGCTATTTCGCCAAAGGAATGGTATTTTATTTCGCGCTTGCTTTATTTGCTGTTTCGTTTAAGGAACAACTGCTATTCCTCTTAAGGAACAACAATTTCGAGTGTATTTTTTTTTTTTTGCTGTTCCTCTTAAAGGAACAACGGTTTTTGCATGCAGATGTTCTTTTGTTGTCCCTCTTAAGGAACAACAGTTGTTCCATCTAAGGAAAAACACTTTTTGAGTGCATTTTTTTGTTTTTTGTGTATGCATGTGTTTCATAATTTAGAGGATTTTTGAGAATGATGGTTCATTTAAGGCACATGTATAAATTTATGCAAGAACACAAAAACTAGAGGATACTGAAAACAAAAAACCAAAGAAAAATTGTTATCTTTAGAGAAATTGCTTTGAATCGATAAGAAAAAGAGGAAAGGACACAACTATTTATATCACTTTGTTGTCTTTATTTTCACTAAAACCAATTTGATTGATTATTTTTATCATGTTGGTTCTTTCTAAATCTTCATAATTCCCTTTGATCATTATTATTGAATAAGAATAAGGGCATATTTTCCTCTATTGAGATGTTTAGACTTCTTCCACCATCCCTACTCTTAAGGAGTGTTGAGCCATCCTCTGTATATAAATAGGAAAGTGCTATATAAAAGAAAAAAATAGAAAATATATATATCTATATGATTACTAACATGATTTTTCAGATGAAGGATAGGTGGTCTCATCAAGAGCCAGCCTACCATGATCATAAGGAAGCAAGTGAAGTGGCATTCCCACTATGGCCACTACATCAGGGATATGATCCAAGAGGCATATCAGAAAAATAAAAAAAGTTTTTGGAACAGGAGGTCTCATCACGAGCCGACCTGCCCACCTTTCACTCCTTCTTGGTGAATGGCATTGCGATTCATCTGGTTACCAAGCCAGCACAATGGCCTCCATTCTAACATAGCACAACACTTTCCTAGGCATACACAAAGCATTATGGTTCCAAGGGTGAAACAAGCAACTCTGTCAAGGTTATGGACACCTGTGGGCAACAGAGCTTCGCTGATGGTATTGAAGTCATACTTTTCATACACCAATGGTCATTATAAACCCTTTTTCTTATATCTTTATATTGATTTCAAATGAGATTATGTTATATAACCCTTTCGAACCTCTTATACATGAAAAATCATTTATAAATCAATCATAATGGTTAAAGTGGATAATGACAGCATAAGAACTTTTACTTACATTAGCTATCCTATCCTCTATTTTTCACATCATTTCATGGCATTTCCATATCTATTTGCGATTTCCATCATAAGCCTCAATTTCAGTAATCCGCTGATTTTTGTAATCATGTCATGGATATATACGTTGTTCCTTTATTTTACTGTATGACTGCGGTCCAGCATGCTGCTCCTTTATTTGCCGAATGAAGACGACCTATCATATATCAGGGGGGTGCGGGTGACCTCCATAATACATTGGCATACGCGTCGAATCCTTATTTGAAAGTACTATGACTCCATCAAAACTTGGGAATAGCAAGTTTAACGATATTGATATTTCCCAATATGCACAGCTTGTTGTTCCATCGTCATTTCTGTGTTTTTACTCTCTAAAAATTAACAATGTGCTAAAGCTTGAACAACTTTTTGTTCCATCGTCATATCTGTGTTTTTGCTCTGTAAAAATTAATAGTGTGCTATGCTTGAACAAAATGGGAGGTAGATCAATACATAGCGAACCGCAGGTGTTAATGATCTCTGACGCTGCACATGAAATTTTAGTAAGAGCAGGATGGATTGCATACCTTAACTGACTACAGCAGTCTAATGAGATGGTGGCCATTGAATTTCTGCAAAATTTGTAGGAAGATCGTTCCATGGGGAGGGGGAGGCAAATAACAGTAACAAATGCGATAATTTTTGAGGTATTAAGACTTCCAGCTATTGGAACAGTATGGACCCAGAAAAAAGTGAGACTCCAAGATGCCATAACCATCTTCCAGGATGAAGGACAGAGCCTTACTGTCAAAGGAAAAGGAGTCCTACTTGCAACCCTAGGAGAAACATGGGTAGAATTAGCCAGCATTGTGCAAAGCTACATCACATATGATGGTAGAAAAGACATGGTAAGACCATGCCATCTCAAACTGTTAGCTGTATTAAAAAAAAAATGTGTTGTAGATTTGCTTGCATACTTAAATTTTTTTATTGCATGATGCTGCTCGAAGTATAAGAAAATCTCGTCATGTAGAAATGGTAGTAAGTCATCATGGCTTAATTTGGCTAATAGTCAGTTATAGCCCCACTCAAGAGTAGAGTAGTTGGGAAGAATTGCTATTCTCAATAGATGGGGGATTGGCCTTACCAGCCCCAAAACGAAAAAGAACTGCTAGCACATCAATTAGACCGCAGAAACGCAGACAGTCCACTAGATTGGGGAGAAGTAGGGGAATGTTGGGAAGTCCCCAAGCAAACAACAACCAACCATTAGAGATATATGACTCAGAGGATGAGCAACCCCCACAAATTGAAGGAGGGGAAAACGAAGAAGAAGAATTAGAGGAAAATACAAAAGAG
>APFE031401818.1:36685-104775 GCA_000404065.3 Pinus taeda | reverse complement strand
GCTGTCACACATTGGAGGACACATTTACGGACCTGTGACCAATGACACAACTTGAAAACACTTGCATTGAGGTCTCCTAAGTATGAAATTCAATATCCCTGAAGACACCTTTTGAAGATTAACCTTAGAAAATGCCCTTTTTCCATTAGCGCGGGTCCACAGTGTCTAACCCGCGCCAATGGCTTAGTTCCTACAAAGAGGGTGCGCCCATAGACGCGCTGTCACAGAACAAAGCCTACGCCACACAAAATTAGTCATGATTTTTTGGCCAACGCGCACTGAAGTGATTTTTCCTCCATTACTCATGCAGTTCCCTGAGGAAAAATCCCATAGATACGGTCAAGTGTCACTTTTTCATCCATGACAACTCAGTCCAAAGGCTATTCTGGGACAATGCCAAATCTTCGAGAGGTGTCCAGATACGATGAATACCTTCTCCCCTTCCAGCTATAAATCACTGTCATCCTGCATTGAACCAGCTATCTTTTTGGAAGTGCTAATGATAGAGTCAGAGTGTTGAAGTTTTGATAGTGAGAGCTGAAAGAGAGGTTATGCTGCCGGATTGTTGAGAGAGGAAGTGACTTTGCAAAGACATATTGGACTGCTGACCCAGTGGGAGAAGATTTGCAGCGTCAAGTCTTAATTGGTTGTAACTCTTCTCTTTTTTCTATTTAAATAATAAGCGACTGTTATTATGGTTCCACTCACATGTTCTCCTAGTAATATTTGAGTTATATCCTGCTTGACTGATATATAATTGTATCATATTGGATTTTACGCTTGTTTGGGTTGTTCTTCATTTTGTGCAGGTGTCCATGCGTGGAGCGCAAGGATAGTGACCGGCCAAAGCTAAAGGACAGGAGCGACACTTCTCCCACAGCAAATAGCATTGGATCCCAGGTTGGTCTCTCTAATCAACTTTTAAATTGTGCAATTAGGAACTTGCATGCAGCGTGTATGATTATTGCTAGACCCCTGTGGGGCTAGTGGGATCGCCTCTGTCCGCAGAGGGGATTTACCTCCGCAACAGGCACTAAGGCTTCCTTCATTTTTCAATGTGAAGCTCCAGGAACATAATTGTCCCTATATATCTTCAATATTTTACCATTCACTCATCCCAGAATCATCTAACCATTCAACTTTGTGACATGAACATCACCCCCATCTGAAATGTTATTGATGATATATGGCCCCAAGCAATGTGTTTTGAATTTTCCTATGAATTTACTGTCATATAATAATGCAAGATCCCCTCCCCGAAATATATTATTTTTTATATGCCTATCATGCCAAGATTTCTCCCTTGCTTTCTACACCTGCTGATGGAATCCTATTATGAATATGTCTTCTTCTAAAGCTAGTATCTGTGACATTCTTTCCTTCATCATGTCAAGGTCTGCCATATTTGTGACAGTTGTAATTCTTAGACTCAACACAATGTATTCCATAGGCATAACTGCTTCTTGTCCCTATACCAACCTGAAAGGTGTCTACCCAGTCAATTTCTTGCATGTTTTGTATACCCACAACACCGCTAGAATCCTCAAGTCCCATTCATCTATATTTACGTTGCACACCTTGGTCAATTCATTCTCCAAAATTTTATTGAAAGCTTCCACTATCCCATTTTCCTAAAGATGATAGGGAGTGCTCTTCTGATGGTAAACTTGAAATTCCTTAGTTAGTGCTTCAATCGCCTTATTCAAAAAATGTGTCCCCTAGTCTCTCATTAAGATCTTTGAACATCCAAATTTGGACAATATATATTCAAAAATGAACTTTGCAGTGGCTTCTATGCTACAATCCTTCTCTAGTTTCACCTCAGCCCACCTTGCCAAATTATCAGTCACGATGATGATATATCTTGCACCAGTCCTTTTCCCCAGCGGGCTGATAGGTCCAACAAAGTCAATTTCCCATTTATCAAAAGCCTACAAAGTCACCTGTGGTACTAGTTAAATTTCATCTCTTCTGGATGGCTTTCCTATCCTTTGACATACATCACATGCTTGAAAAAAGTCTTTTGCATCCTTATGCACTGTAGGCCACCATAACTCGGCTCTCAAAATCTTCTATGCAATGGATTTTCCTACATAATTCCCACCTGCAACTCCTCTATGATCTTCTATTAGAATTCTCTATCTTTCATGTTTAGGGACATATTTGCGTAGTACTTCATCCGGTCCCATTTTATAAAAGTGTCCTGCAATCAGCGAGAAATCAGCTGCTCAAACCACCAATTCCTTCTTTTGCTTTTTAGTGTACTCTGCGGACACCATTCCTATGGGAAAAAAATGAATAATATCCACAAAGTCATCATCTTCTACTTTAGTTGCAAACAAGTGTGCATCGGGTAGGTTATCTTCAATACTTGTAGGTTCTTCTCCTGTCTCTATCCTAGATAGATAATCATGCCCAACATTCAATCTTCCTGACTTCACTATAACTTTGAAGTCATATTCTTGGAATAATAACAACCATCGACATATCTTCCCTCCTAAAATAGGCTTATTCACCAAGTACTTTAGTGTGGAATGATCTGTGAACATCTTAAAATGTACTCCCAACAAGTAATATTTGAACTTCTATAGTGCATACACCATAGATAACCCCTCCCTTTTTGTCGTGCTGTAATTTTTTCCGCATTAGACAGCTTCCTACTTGAAAATTCTATAGAATGATCAATATCCCCTACTCCCAGCCACATTAGTACTACTCCCAAAGCTATGCAAGATGCATCAACATGCACATGAAACTCTTTCTTCCAATCCAGGAAAACTAGAATTGACACAATGACCATCTTTTCTTTTAGCATGTCAAAGCTCTTCTAACATTCTTCATCCCACTAGAAGGTCACATCCTTCTTCAGAAACTTCTCCATCATTGCAGTTATTTATGCATTCCCTTTAATAAACTTCCTGTATTAACCAATGTGTCCTAGCTTAGTACGCAGTTGTCTTACTGTTTTTGGTGCTGGCAGGTTCCCAATGACTGCAATCTTCATCGGATTTGCCATCAATCCTTGTTTACAAACCACATGTCCCAACAATATTCCAAATGACACACAAAAGATGCACTTCTTCAGGTTCAATGATATTTTATACTAGCTACATGTATCCAGCATCAATCTTAAGCTCGCCACATGCTTCTTTAAAAGCCCAAATATTGTCCAATCGTCAAACTAAACTTCCAAAAATTTGTGTATGTACTCCTTGAAAGCTGCAATTACAACTCTAGAAAATATATCTGTCACATTCTTCTGGTGCAATTCTGATATGATGATACCCTAAGAAGCCATCTATAAAAGAGTAAGCCTCTTGTCCTCCTACATTATCCAACACTTCGTCTATAAATGGTGTAGGAAAAGGGTCATGTAGGCATGCATCATTCAGTTTCCTTAAGTCCACATAGATTCTAATTTCCCCTTTCATCTTCTTCTCCTGAACTACCATGGGACTTACCCATTCAGACTCTTCAACAGGTTAAATTATCCCCATTGTTAACATCTTATCCAATTATTCTTTTACCTTTTCCTTATACTTTGGATTTAGTCTATAAGGCCTCTACTTAATAGGCTTCACATGAGGCTTCAGAGGAATCCTCATAACTCCCAAATCCCTATGATGCCTTTCATGTCTGAAAATTTAATGGGAAACAACTCCTGGTATTCACGCAACAAATATGTTATCTTGCTAATAGTGTCTTTGTCCCAATAATCTCATATTGTTGCATATTTTGGTTCAACCTCTCACCCTATATTCACCTTCCTCATCTTCAATTGCTTTGTTATATCAGGCATCTCTATCTCATGTCCATTTACTTCACGATGTCTCTCTGTCTCTTTGATATCAATGTTTCTAGGATCTTCGTCCTCTTCTGCAGTGAGATTATAACATTCTATCACATTTCGTACCTACACAGCCCAATCAGGTTGCCAAATAACTAGAACTTTGTTTTCAAAAATATTCTTCTTAACTATTTTTAGAGTTGCATCTATATGTAGATAGTGTTATTCAAATGTAAATGTCATCACAAATCCATCCATCATCTCCACCCAACTAGTAGTACCATGTCAAAGCTCGTTTTCTAGATACCAATATGAGGGATTGTCTCCAAGGTATGGATGAAGCCATGCACCCATTCTTCTCATGGAATTTCTCCCCAAGCTTCCATACAAGGTTGTATGTGGTCTCTAGGATCATTCTGTCCATAATACTTGTCTATGAGCTCTGTTTCTACTTGTCCAAATATTACCCACATCAACCTCCTACACTTTTGCCAATCTCCTATATTCTTCTTATGAGTACCCCACCATCTAGTAGGAGTATACCCTAGTGCTTGATCTAGAGCTAACAGTCTTTGGCATTCTTGTACCTATCTTTCATTATCTCTAAAAAAAGTAATTACATCACCCAAACCATCATATAAAGGTAAATCACATACCTCAGTTGTCATGTGGTGCACTACTTTAGTGATCTTTGAATACATTTCCTTGTAGACACTTCATGAAATATGTTCTACCGGTTCTCTAATTCCTCTTTTGAATCTGAGGTGTAGGAACTATCTTGCTCCCAAGTCAGCTTTCCATCTACAGTGGGATTGATCAATTCTTCTTCCTTCACTATGATCTAATAGATATTATCAACATCATCTACACTATATTCTTCTTTGACAAGCTCTATATACCTCACCCCTTCCGATGGATCCAAGCAACGCGAGGTAAGGATTACTATCATCTACTATCGCAATCAATTTGAAGTCAATGGTAATGCGCACTCTGTTGATGTCCACTGTGACATTAGACAACCTTCCTAGGGTTAAGATTTTTTGTTGATTTTCCATCTTCAGTTGAATAGTAGACCATTGTAGCTTTGGCTTACCCATCGATTCCCAAGTCTGCCTTGGCAACACATTGGCATCATATCCCAAATCTAAGATAACCTAAATCATGTCATACTCTCCAATATGCAACGTAAGCCTCATTTTTTCCTCATTCTCTTCTTGTGTCTATGAAAATTATTCATTGTGTGCATCACACTCTGTGGTACCTCCTTAGAAGCATAAGAGTCTATCATTTCCTATAATCCCTCCATGGCCTTCTAATTCCTCAACAGTTTCATGCAATTATGTAGAAAAGACTTTAAGATATTTAGATCCACCTCCTATGTTGCAACTGGTACTGTCTCGCGATTATCCTTCTAAGTCAACTATGTGGTAGAGGTCAAGGCCCCATCATCCATAAAACTCCACCTCATCTCCATGAATGCTTTCTTTTTCTTCAGGATATCAAATGCAAGAGATTTTTCAGTATTTTTCCTTATCCACATAGCTTCGGCTTCCTTTTTCCCTTCAACCTTATCATTCTCGATCACAGTTTCACTTCTTGTTACAATGTTGATGCACGGTTAATCTTCTCTTGGCTCAACAATAATCATTTGGACATTTGTTGTAGGTTGTTGGTTTCTTTTCTCATGCATATTTGCAATAAGGATGGGACATCTTCTATCACATGATCAAAAGACTTACAGTAATTGTAGGTTGTTGTTAGGTTTTGACAATCTCTTACGAAGTGTCCTACCTGTCCACAGTTGTAACAGATAATATAGCCACATCCTCAACCAGATCCTCCTCCTTGTCCATGCCCTCATCCTTGAAATCCTCCTCGACCAATGTGTTGTCATTGCTCCTCGTGTGTATGTCCATCTTATAGTCTATAACTATCAACAGTGCACTCCATCATTAAGTCATAACTTCAACAATTTTTCTCATTGTGGCCTACTAATCTACAACAGTTACAAAATAGTTGCTTCAGAGTTTTACATACTTCTTTAACAAGGAGAAATCTTCAGAGCAATGTTGGTCTTGCGTTATAAATATCTCACACCATAGACCTAGGTTTACTGGATTAAGCGCTCCACTTGCAATATAATCTTTGAACACGGGGTAGTGGTCCTTATAATGACCTCCTACTTTTCATTTCATACACCACACTTCTAATCTTTCTGGTCTAACTTCTTTACCCTTCTTTAGCTCCTGAAATTCCAAGGTCAATGTAGCTAGTTTATTTTGTATCTGTTGTACTCCTATGTGAGTATCTCCAACTGGAAAAGCTTCTAGCTTCATCGTAATCTCCAATGCTTTAGCTTGCATCGCAATCTTCTAATGCATCAATGGTAACCTAATATGTGGCAATAGCATGGCTATGAACCATTCTTTATGCTTATGTGGGGGTATCTCAAAGATCACTTGACCCATCAACACCTTGAATCGTTGATCCAAATCCCACACAGATTTAGTCACTACCTATTTAATTTCTTTAAGCTATGTGATGCATTGTCACTCTAACTTTGGCTTGTTGAACTCTGCTACCAATTCTAGCTTAATTTCATAAAAATTAGAATTCAACTTACTCGCAGAGTATTTCATATACCATGTTAGCACTCTCCCCCTCAATGATGTTATGAGTTTCATCTTCTTTACATCGTCATTGATCATTTGTCTTCCTATCCATACTGCATCATCTACAAACCAGAACTTATTAGGGTCCTCTGATCCCACTCCTTTAAAGAAAGGTAGCTTAATGTTATTGGCCATGTTTCTTCTAGGGGAGCTAGGTGGAGGGGGAGGTGGTGGAGGTGTATGGGAATCATGGGGAGGGGGATGGCATGTAAGGGGGCTAGATGGATGGGGGATACTAAAGACGCCTTGATTCTTCTCAACTCCTAACTTTGACGCGCCTTCAAGATGGGGAGGGGAATTTCGCAGGGTTATAGGGTTACTTCTTTCTTATTCAGTCTCAGATCCTAATAGAGGGCTATAGTCAGTCTCAATATAGTTATTTGGCTCTTTTCTATATCTCTTTCCACTTTGCGTAGCTCTTGGTTCTGTCTTATTTCTTCTTTGCCCAAACATTAATATGACTGCATCCACAGAATCCCCTTTTCATATGATAACATCTTAATCTAGAGCTTCAGAGAATTTAATAACTTACCTTGTGGTCCTTTGAAGAATCTTATTTCAGCTTCGCTATAGGACATGATCTCGTCGATTGCGAACTCAGTGATAAATCCTCCCAAAATGTTATCGATCTTGAAATCAACAACCCTTGAGACACTGTTATCAACTCTCTAGAGTCACTGTATCAAATCAGGATTCCACTCCTTAGGGTCATCACGTTTGAAACAGGTCTTATGCTCATCTAACTTAGATATTCACTCAAGCAATTCAATGTGGAACAAACCAATGAAAATTCGTATTGATCTTTGAAGATATATCTCTGTAACCAACCTTTAGTTGATAAACATGGGTTTCTATTCTCTTTTTCTACAAGTTCTCTTTCTTTTTGTTTCACCCACTCCTGGATTTCTTTCTTCGATGGACACCAAATCATATCCCTTTAAGAATATCTTGGTCCCAGGAATGGAACTATTTGGTGGTTTGAGGGGGCTTGTGGTGAAGTAAAATTATAAGTGTGGACACGAACGAATTCTTCTAGCTTGATAATAGGTCTAGCCACAACAGATACATTCTAAGGAAGATTTCCTTAGGTTAGAATCAATTAAGAGGGCCTGCCTCTTGGTCGCTTATCCTGATTGATGATGTCCTCTCTTGCTTGCTCCAACAATCGCTCGCTTCCTTCTTCAAGCTCCTGAAACAAGTAAACAACAACAGCACACAAACATAATAATAGAAAAATTGCAATTCAACCTACTTAATAAGTCAAGAAGCATTAAGAAATGAATGTGTAATATTACAAAACATGTGGGAAATCAATTGATAGTTGCATATATTAATATTCAAAGAGAGATTACAACCATTCGTCTTGATGTCGCAGTCTTCCTCTGACAAGACCAGGTTCCCGTACACTTCTACTAGCACTCCATGATGGATTCAAACAACAATAGTATAAAGAATTTTCCCTTTAGTCTTCACTCCAAACCAAACACGCCTCTCCCTCACACAACTAGATGGATACAACTAGTAATAGCTTGCCTGCCTGAAATAGTATATTCACACTCAGCCAAAACTCTAACTCTAACTTTCACACTAGCCATTGCTTGGGAAGAAGGGAGGCTTATATAGGAAAGATGGATGGGAGATGGATCCTCTTCTCATGGGAGAAGGACTTATCCCTTGAGGTATTTCCATTATTATAGGGGAAAGGAGCCCAAACTATCATCATCAACCCCATCTGACCAAGCCATTTACCAAACTTCCGTTACAGAGCTTCTAAATATGAAAGTTTCGGTTCTAATTTAAAAAACTTTCCATAACAGGACCGGTGTGACTGGAACATATCTCAGTCGTACAATCGATGTGGAGAATAGTTCTAATCTTTACACATCGTCATGAGGGAGACAAAGGTCACTAGCGTCAGTCTTGTAAATTGGGAAAAACAGAAGTTTCAAGGGTAATGGTGCAAAAGGTAAATGATTTGCTCATTAAGAGGGACATAATGGGAGATTCTCCATGAAGGAAAAGCATGTGGGGTTCATTGTAGAAGTCCTCCAGGATCAAGGAATGGGGAGTACAGGGATAGTGACAAAATGTTGTGTACCAGATGCCCCCTAAAGCGTGAAGGATGAGCCGGAGTGAGGGATGAAATTCTTTATAAATTAGTACGGGGAACGGGTCTGCTATCAGAAAACCTGCAAGCAAGTACAGATATATACATAAACTGAGATCTTTGTCAAATGATACATGAATCGTGGCATGGACATAGCCATCCAAAGAATGATCATGTAATTGGATCCAGGCATGGGTGTAGCCATCCATCAAAGAGGATCATAATGAAACCAAGGTATGGTTGCAGCCATCTGATAATGAGAAGGATCACATATGATAACTCATGGTTTGGTCACAACCATCCATCTGAAAGAGACATGCATATCATCATGACCATGTCACACCACTTCGCAACTTGGACTTTTTGTGATCTGAGTCCAGGGTATTGCGCTCCAGCACGACCCGATAAAAGCACAAATTCTATCATGTGAATAGATTTTTTGATGTCGAACATGCTAGAAAGTCGCTTGATTACCAGTCAATGATGTAAACTGTTAACAAGTGCAAGTGAAACCACCAATAATGACAATGGTCCTCAAGGTACTATCAGCACAATTCACAGAATGTGAATAGAGGAACTAAAGTCAAACATTTGTGAAATCACTCGATCGAAAGCCAATGATGTGAACTTATCATTGAGTGCAAAGAACTTGCCATTAGGGCATGCAAACTCTAAAGTACTGGAAGGGAGTCTCTCGGTCAACTTCCTGGATAATGAGTTGAAGTCAACGGAAAGCAACCGTGTCGAAGGAGGGTCAGAATGAATCCCACATCATCGACGCAAGATGAGAGGATGAAAAATGATTTTGGATGATACAGAGAAATAGAGGTAAGTGTAACTACAGAAGGAAAACTCTTGAACATATCGGCAACACAACTGGAAGTTTGGTAGCTTTTAGATCCATAGGATTGGTGGTCATAATGATGTGGCAGAGATCAAATGGAAGGAAAAAATGAACGGCCCAAACCCAGGAAGGTCAATGATACAAAGGAATATATCCCAACCTCACACAAAGAAAAGAGTGTCATGTTCAAGGGTAAGCTATCGGCACAACTTGATAGATTTCCAAATTTTCCCCCACCATTTCTGGCAAGTACCCCAATTATTTTTTAATCGCAATATTGAAGGGGATAGCATATGCTTGCATTGTAAGTGCATCCTTCAGATGAATCCGACCTAGTAAGTTTAATGAGCCCTAGGAATGAGAAGCTCGTGTTCGTCATGATGACGAATACAATGTTGTTTAATAGTTTAACAAGTCCGACAAAGGTGTAACTCGGTATCTTTTTCATGTTTAGAGAGTTTGAAAAATACACGTAAAAGAAAACTCAACATGTTCCCTTTTCGTACATTTGTGTCTCTCGAGCCCAAATAGGTAGAAAACAATACTTGAGAGAACCACTTGACCATTTTAGTCAAGGAGTACCTTTTTCATAAATAGTGCCTCCTAGCTCAAAAAAGGGGTAAACTTATATTGGCCACATGACATTTCGCATTTGTTAACGAGTTCGAAACAACAAGACCTTGGCCATCTTTTCATTTTTAAAGGGTCAAAAAAGAGTTGAAAGTGTACCCCCCATTTTTAATCTCTTTAACAAGTCAAACAGGGAAAAAATACTCGGCAATCTTTTCATATGAGTTTAACAAGTCATGAAAAGAGTTGAAATGTGACTCATTGTCATCGTCGAACATCCATCACCTGTTACTGCACAAGTAAGGCAAAGTGTATTATCGAGTTCTTGAGGTAAAATAGGTCAAAAATATTTACAAAAGCTGATATTTTCATGAAAAAATGAGTAAAAAGGGGAAAAGTAAATATATTTTTACCATTTACCATTTTACCTTTTCTGTGAAGACTTTTTACCCACTTTTTCCCTAATTGTTCCAGAGTAGATTTCGGGAGATCCGGGAGGTCAATCAATAATCTGTCAGTTACGGGTAATAGTTGAAGCCTTGAGCTCCATTTTCATGCCATTTATTTATGTTTTTAGCCACTTTTAGGATTTTTAAGGAGGTTTTTGAGAAAAAATTTCACCCTCGGTCGACGCGATTCTGGGCACGGTGTGATTTCCAGGCACGGGATCACATCAACCAAGGGTTATTTTCATAACCATCCTTGCCAACTGATACGAATGTTTCTAAAACAGACGCTCCAGCGTCCTAAAAGGGGCAAAATAAATTTTTCTCAGGAACTGGCCATTGAAATTTGGATTTTATGTGCCAAAATTGATCACTAACTTAAATAAATGGCTTTTGTAGGAGAGAAATTATCGAAAATGGTGGATGAAGATGTGGACTCCCAAGCATTGAATGATCCAAATTTCCTGGAAGCTTTGAGGGCTTGTGGGCTCCTCGAATTTTTCCTTACACCAGGGATGCGGGCCCAGCACGAATTTCTTCGATACTTGATAAGCCTTTGGGACATCAATCGTGAGATTTTTTTCATTGGGGACCAAGAGCTGGAGTTGAAAACTTTAGACATCGACTTCATCACTAGGCTATCCTGTAGAGGTGAGCCAGTGAACTTGTATGGGTCACGTCCAATCAAGGCAAGCATATCTTCCCTACTTGCCAAGCATTGTCCTGAGGCCCTGAAATCCAAAAGTGGGAATATCAATATTTCTAGTGTGCGGGATTTGACACTGAGGGTGCTTCTATCGACCATCAATAGAGTGGTAATATCCCAGGCAGAACATGAGAATAACAAGTGGATGTTCCTTTACGCTATTGACTGCACACCTCCTACCATCTTCAATTGGGAAGAGGCCATGAAGATGAAAACCAAGCGCCAGTTGTCCAAGGCTAAGGCGGGAAATATAGCAATTTGGCTTCGAATTAGTACTTGTGACCTTTTTCCTGGAACGAGTGTCACTATTCCAGTATTAGTTGACTGAGGTTGATCCTCCTGTGCCACGTGATCCACGGATGGCCTGCTGGAGTCGTTTGATGCCCAGGATCACTGGGGGTCAACAGATGTCCTACCAAGCAGCATTCCTTTCATGGCTACGATGACAAAAAATTGTCATGGAGGACTAGGTGTATAATGGCACTGATTTCCGCGGAGACCCAACTATGCCCTTGCTAGATGGGGAGGACTTTGATGAAAAAGGTATTTGATTTTGATGTTTTTTAAATTGTTTTTGGTATATGTATGCTTATAACATTTCACTTGTGTCTGCATAAGTTGGACCAGAGCGGCCAGCAAGGATGTCCCTGATAGCCAGGCGCTACCCCCGTCCCATTGATTTTTTTACCCCTTATCAGGAAGGGAGCGATAACGAGGAGGAGATTGCGAGGAACCTCAAAGGGTTGACTCATGGTATCCTGGAGTATGCTCGGATATGAGACATGCCTCAGTGGTACCAGAGGCACACAGTGGGAGTCTCAGATCAGATCCACCGATTGCTGAGTCATGTCGTATGAGTTGTCTCATGTTATCATGACCACCATGCTGAGTAATTCCTAGGTCTAGTACTTACATATTTTTTGAGGCTTGCGAGCCGCCGATGTTATTATGGACATACATATTATTTTTTGGGGTTTTGATGTATCAAACATTCTCATATGTATGTATGTATATATATATATATATATGTGTGTGTGTGTTGTATTTTCTTGTTTATTATGGTATAAATGGTTTGTCTTATCTTTTACATGTTTCGCAAATGTCTATCCAACACATAATTAGCTAATGCATCTGTTAATGTATTCATGCATCTAGGAATATGATGATATGTAATATAATAAAAATGTCCTTCCAACAGATGGATACAAAGATACATTCGTAAAATTTGAGGGTTCCTAACAGAATATTGCTCGTTGAGTTGAAGGACGACAAGCTGTGAATCTAGGTTGACAACCAATTCTCTGATACCCAGAGCAATGGCTTTTGATAATAGTTTAATGACCACACTATACTCGGTGATGTTGTTGGTTGTACAACCTAATCAGATACCTTAAAGGTCAATAAAATCATTGTTAGGGTTATAGATAGACCATGCCGTGGATGATAGGTTCTAGGTACTACGGCAAGCACCATCGAAGAAACCAACGTGAGGAGGCAGACATCTACAAAGCAAGAAAAGCATAGTAAACTAGAGGGTTGTTTGAAAACTTATCACACAAAACCATGCTATACAAAAATGAATCACACACTAATGTACATAAATAACCATGCAAGATGACCTAAGTATAGTACTTTTTGAGGTAAAGCTCGTTACGGGGCTTATCGAGAGGATTTCCTTCATAATCAATAAATTCATAGGCTCCTTTTTGTAAAACACATTTTACAATATAGGGCTCGTGCCACATAGGTTTGAACTTGCCTGCCCCCATCTTATCGTTAGCTTGGTCATATAGCAGGACCAAATCACCCTCAGAGAAAGCATGAGGGGAGATCGACTGGTCGAAATGGGTTTTGACACATTTCTTTTGTGCTTTGATGACCATGGCAGTGAGACGGTGACTCTCATCCAGTCTTTCTAAATATAAGAGGTGTTCCTCTTGAAGTGATGTTTTAGGGAGGATTTCAACAGCTAACTTAAGCGAAGGAATCTCACATTCGATTGGCAATGTTTCTTCTAGACCATAGACCAACTAGAATGGTGTGAAACTAGTTGCGTCTTTGGTTGAAGTTCAGTAGGCCAACAGAGTTGAAAAAAGTATGAGATGCCAATTTGACTTATGCATCCCAATAGTACGTTGAAGCATGGTGACCAAAACTCTTTTCACGGCTTCAACTTGGCCATTGGCCTGAGGGTAATATGGGGTTGAGCCATCATGGCGCAAGCCCAATGCAAATGTCAGTTTTGCCATCATGTAATCTCTAAAATGGGAGCCATTATCTATGAAAATGGCTTGGGGTAAGCTGAACCTGGAAATAACATGGTTAAAAAGGAATTGAGTTGTTTTCTTACCATCTATAGAATATGTAGGCATCGCTTCGGCCCATTTGGTGAAGTAATCCATAGCAATGATAATGTAGCCATGCCCCCCGATCGAACGAGGGTTACATGTCATATTGTTAGGCCCCTATACTACTAGTGTAACCCCTTATTATTATTAGTACAACCCCCTTATTATATTGATGTACCCATGTAGTGCCCATCTTGTTACTATTGTGCCCCATAGAAGCCCACTATTGTTATTATTGTGCCCTTACATTATTATTGTTATGTAGGCTCTGATTATGTTATGACCCCTTAGACTCCTATATATAGAAATGAGGTCTTTTCATTTGTATCATCGCAGAATTGTTCATTTATGTAATGTAAAGGAGGTTGCCCCCTCGAAGAGGTTGAATTCTAAGGCATTGATCTATCTTTTCTATCTTTTCTTGAGCTGGTTTCATAACACACCTCTTGTTATAACTCTATTTTGATTCAACTTATTCATGATTAGGCACTCTTTATTATCAAACACTAACTTGTAGTTTTGATTCATCATTTGTCCTACAGAAAGTAGGTTTTCTTCAATGTTTGTGTTAACAAAGTTCTCTCAATCAACTTCTTCTTTCCATGCAATGTTGGTATTGCAATTGTGTCTTTCCCTTTCACTTTAGAAACAATGTCATCGCCAAATATGTCTTTACTAGAATAGTTGTCATTAATTTTAATAAACAACTCCTCCTGAGATGTCATGTGAGTTGAACATCCCAAATAAATATACCATGCTTCACTTTCTTCACTATGTGTCATTAAACTTGAGATAAATAACTTTTCATTCCTAGTTTCTTCAACAACTATATTGGCACCCTTATGTTCCATATCTCTTATTTTTGCATAAAACTATCTTTCAAGATCACCAAGTTTTTGGCAATAATAACATTGTGGTCCTGCACCTCTTCCTCCATATCTTCCTTGTCATTTTCCATGAGATCCATCTTTGCCTCTTCCTTTGAACTGATTGGGACTCCTTCCTCAACCTCTTGAAGGAGATTTGTTTCCTTGCGATTTATGTTGATTTCTATAATGATTTTGATTTTGATATTGAACTCTACTCCTTCTTCTTCCTCTATTCTTTGTAGATAAAACATGTTCCACTTGCTTAGATGGTTGATTTCTTCAACAATTAATAAGAATCCACCCAATTCCTCAATTTTCATTGTATTTAAATATTTGGAGACCACAATACTAGTGGTGACCATCTGAAACTTAGGCAAAACACTTCTTAAAATCTTATAAATTAGCCTTCTTTCTCAAATGTCTTCACCTAATGACCTCATTTAATTAACAAGATCTTTCATTTTTGTGATGTAATCATGAATAGATTCAGTCCTTTGCATATGGGAATTTTCAAAAATCCCTCCTTGACGTTCGCAATTTAGCTACAACCACACCTTCATATGTGTTCTTTAAGATATCCCATGCTTCCTTGGATGATACTACACCATTAATTATTAGACATATAGATTCTTCAACAGTGCTCCCTATAAGTGAAAGTGCTTCATTACCTTTCTTAATAAGTTCCTTAAGATATTTCTTATCATCATCATTGAATGCTTTGAATTCATAAGGAGAAGGTATAATATATTCATCAGTTACAAGTTTCCATAAATATTTAGTGATGAATATAGGTTGTATGTGTTTGCTCCAATAAAAATAATTGTGCCAACAAGTTTAGGCAACACAATAATGCTTTTCGTCATGAGAAGAACAAGAAAAAATCAAAGAGTGAAAGTGCACAATGAACACAATGTGTCCCACTTCCACCTAGGACTAGCCTAGATCCATCTCAACTCCAGATCTACCAAGTGTCGAGAGGGATCAAATTTCTTTTCAATCTAAAAGAGGTTTTTATATCAAGAGATTTGATCTCTCTCGATGCTTGGTAGATTCAAAGTTAAGATGCATCTAGGCTGGTATAATTCCCCCCTTTAAATAGGTTATATTCTAGATGAATACCATGGGACAAATACCATGTGTTCTCAATACCATCGACAATTTTTATTTTTATAGGGTTATTTTTATTTTTGCTTTTATTTTTTTGTTTTATTTGATCGAGTTAAAATGTTTACATTACATTAATCTTTTTATTTAATTTCATTTTTATTTTTATTTTTATTTTTATGTAATGGCTTAGGCTTGCTTGATGTGGCTTTGAATCTGGTAACTAGAAATAAATTTCCCCCTATTAGATACAATGTGAGAAGATGAAGAAGTGTCAATTGCAAAATGTGTCAATTCTCAAGAACAAATTTTGTGGTATGGCTGAAATATCTTCTTAGTTATTGAAGCCCATTTCCAAGAAGCGATCCATCCAAGGTGAATCTTTGTTCTTGTAGGAGGCTTATTTCTGGAACATTTGTTTAAATGATGAGTGTTGTACAACAATGCTCACATGGGTGAATATAAAAACAATGATCTTTCACATGGCCAGGTCGGTCATAATGTTGGTCTCTCACAATCTGTTGTGGTTGTGGATGAGGAGTAGGTGAAATTGAGCTTCCATGAAGAAACCCAACACTTTGAAACTAAATAGGCTTATGATAGTTTAGAATATGAAAAGAAACATCATTGGCATATTCAGATTAGTTCTATGCTTGTAGATAGAAATTTATTCCCAAGGTCTAATGATTGAAATATATGTTGCCTTGTGCTATATTTCTTCATGCAATTTGACTTAGTCAAAATATTAAACATTACAACACAACATCTCTGCCATACTGGGTTGGAGAGTGCCTCTCAGTGCAACAAGAACCAATGTCCTTGAAATTAGAACTCAACCATCACCCCAAAATATTTTTCTTTTAATTAAATAAAATGTACAAAATAGCGCAACAAATGCGCAATTACAATTTGGGTGATTGAACTCCTCACCTTCCATTGTCAACTCATTTTCAAATCCCTTCTTAAAAATTAATATACAAAACATCCCCTTCTAAAAATTAGAAATGTACTCTCAACTCTTAAACAAAATACAACCTTAACATGAAGACCCACTAATTATCTCTCATGCTTAATTTTCCACTGACTCTCAAACTCATAAATATTAAAGTTCACGCAATGCTTGATGTGTTCGGCCCTTTTCTGTGAAGCCTCACAATAAATGCTCCCAAGTCTCTACAAATTCCTCGCTAAATAGATTATCCCGAGAGCTAGCTGCCAGCATATCTGCATAACTTTCCCTATTGTCTTTGAAGGCCTCACAATCTAAAATGAAATGCTTTTCTGTTTCCATTGTTCTGGAAGAACAAAAAATGCATACTCTTTCCTCCGACACTTCCTTTGGCATTTTCTAGCACCCTGTTTCACAACGGAGTTGATGAGAATTAGTCCTTAACTGAACAATAAGAATTTTGGCTGTCCAAGTATATTGGCCTCTATGTATACTTTTGGTTGATGACCATGAGTGGGATTAAACACTTCATTATAGTACGTTTTCTTTCTTCCTAGCTCCTTATCCCATGTATGTGTGTGGAACTTATCCATAACAAAATATTTTATCTCTTTGTTGTTTATGGGACACGTGTTCAAGCAAATACCCCATTTACTAAACCATTTGTTATTTTGTTGCATCCAAGTCTTTTTGTTGTTACACAATTGGTCATTAAAGACAACCTTAGGCCATCTACCCTCTTCCATTTGCTCAATGTTTTTAAATACCTTACGACTTGCACAATAGCAATTGCTTCAATAGGAGCAGCCCCTGTTTCACTTAACAAGATATTATAAGGAACTACACTTTTAATTTTGAATTTATTTGTAATCAAACACTTCTGAATTTCCTTTATTTGTTTCCACTGCATGTCGAATGTACTGCTGGCCCATAGTTCTCAACCATAGAGAATCATCGAAATCACTAGAAGCCCAGAAAGAGTTGGAGTGGTTTTCTAATCCCATAACTCTACCTCTCTACACCTATTTTGAAAAGCATAAAATTGTTTCCAACCCCCCAAAGTTCTTTTCTTTCTACAACCATCCTAGCTTGGATTTTTGTTGAAGTCAATTCTGAGGTATTTGTAATCTGCAACTTCTTCCAGAATGTTGCCTTCAAAGTAGAACTTATGTTGGTTATGATTTCATTTTTTAGAGAAAACCACTACTTTCGTTTTGCTGATATTGACTTACATCCCCACACTTCTATAAAAATGCTCAAGGGATAGTAAGTTCTCTTGCAAACCAAGAGCTGATTTAGCAATCAGAATAAGGCCATATGCATACAAAAGAAGCCTTATAACAAACTTTCCCAAATAGATACCATCACCCCCTTGCGAATTTAACCACTCCTCAAGCTTGTCGATATATAAACAAAAAAGGGTAGGAGATAGTGGGCAATCTTGCTTGACCCCGATATCACTTCTAAAACTTCCAGAAATGCCTGATGAAGTTCTAATTTTGACTTTCACCTCTTCATACAACCTATGCATAGTTGCTCTCAAATGTTTAGGAACCCCAAGTTCCTCCATTCTATACCAAATATTATCCCTAGGAATTGTGTCAAACGTTTTTCTGAAATCAATAAAGCAACAAAATAATTCTTCCTTTTTCTCCCAAAATTTTTCAATGATGTACCTTAAAGTTTTACAATGATCAACTGTGGAATGTTTAGGTTTAAAACTTGCTTTCCCTTTAGCACGCTTATCTCTTTCTTTTGCCCACTTGCTAATTTTATTTTCTATCATGCTTCCAAATAGCTTTGCAAACAAAGGGTTTATTATGATGGTCCTATAATTGGAGGGATTATTGACGTCACCACTCTTGAAAAAAGGTATTGCTAGACTAGTTGTCCAATCTGTGGAGAGCCTCTGTTGTACGATGCTATTGAAAAGTTTTGTAATGTGAGGTGCAGGGATCTTTGAGCCCCACTTTAGATATTCTACTTGGAGTTCAGCTAAGTCTTTTGCTTTTCCAACACCCAACTTCTTGATACCCATCTCTACCTCTTGCACTGTGAAGAGTTTAGTGTCAGTGTAAACCAAGGAGGAGGGGGTTCAACCTTGGGATCTTGATCATAGAGTTGTCTTACATAGTCAAACTATTTAGAAGTTGTAATACTATTTCCAGTTTGTATCTTTCTCGGTTGGATCTCCTTCCAAAATAATTTGGGATTATTTTTCCCAAGGAAGATTAGTTATTCCCTCCTTGAAACCATGAAATCGGCATTTTTCTTACTTAATAACTGCTTGTAAGTTTTGAGCTTTATGTTATCATTGTTTGACTCTTTCCACATTCTCCTTGCCTTTTTGCATTCCTCATCAAACCAAGCATTAACTAGACAGCAATTTGTTTCATAATTCTTAATTTTTTCTCTTGTGCACTATGCAAGTGCGCTTTGAATTAAATGTGTTAATTCATGACTATGAAGGCCATGAATTGTGATTTTCTCCTTCTCGAAGAGCCTCTCTAGTGTCATTTTGAAGGTATTACAATTTTATGGAGTCAAAATAATTCTTCCCCTTGCGATATTTTGTTGGACATGCTGAATTTTTTGCTCTAGTTGTTTATTTCCAGTCCAAGAGAAACTTAAATAATTTGGCTTGTGATCTGATTTTAAGTTCCAAAGTTGATCTCCAATCAAAACTTCCTCCTTTTTCTCACACAAACCATGCGAGAAAATTACATAATCTACTACACGTGCTCCATTGTCAGTATTTCAAGTGAAATTACTAGACTTTTCCCATCTAATCAAGCCATTACAAATGACTAAATCAAAAGCCCCACATAGAGTAAGCAATTGTTCACCAAAGAGATTGCAGCCTTTATCCTCTGAAATTCTTTCCCACTGATGATTACTCTCTTTTGTAAGCCAAATAGGGTTGCAGTTTTTTTTACAACAAAGAATGCTAGCTTGCTCACTTGCAATCCTAACATTGAAATCACAACTATAAGGACTTCACCTAGTTGAGAATATATTGCAATATCTGCTTTTAAGGTTGCAAATGGATCTTTGTGATCAAGCCCTCTACCTTTGTAGATTTTTGAAACTTGCGACGCAAAATAGCATGCTGCATTTCTGATGTGGTTTCCATTTTTTTATATTTTAAACCAAATGAATTGTTTATTTGAGTGTTATTTTTCTAACTGAATGAGACGACCTTCTTTCTCCCTCACTAAAACCATGATACCCCCATTCCCTGTTGCCTTGTTCAACGCTGCTATCTTCCAGTATCCTTCAAACAGAGGTGTCTAGCACCCTTCATGCTCATGTGTTTCTATGAGGCAAATTATGTCTCTAACTTCCGCAATAGGCCCTAACCAAGGTTGTCGTCTCCATCAGTAACATCTGTAGTTCCAAAAAACTAATCTTAACGAAACCCGGGTATGACTTGACTGCTATTTATTTGGACATGCAAGACTCACATTTGAGTCTTTGTCCCTTCTTTCTCATACTGACCTTGCTTCCTGATTTCCTATTGAAAAATTTGTTACCTCTTCTTTATTACAATCTTGTTGCTCTATATAAAATACCTTTTAATTTTAAAGTTCACATACGACCTCCATTCATATTTCATGTACATTCAAAACTCGTGATTGAGACTTTAAGGTTAAGACTTCAAGGTATACATACGATTATTACTCCACATAGATGACTTGCTCCATAGGTTGATTGGGACTCATGTCATACAGCTTCATTCCAGCGCACAATTGATACGCAACGCTTCTCCAAGCAGGTATGTAGGCACGTAAGAACATAGAACAAATCTACGCACAATCCATACACGACGCTTCTCCAAGCAGGTACGTAGCCACATAAGCACAAAGGACCAATCTACGCAAGAAAGTACAACATTTATTTCATATTTCAACGCAAATTTCAATGCAGATTTCAATTTACTATGTGATTTCAGCATAGATTTGTAGGCCCCATTCGCAAAATATCCACACTGCAATTACTTCAATGCTCAAGGCTCAACACTACAATGGCTCAACAACCCCACAACTGGTACACAAAACTCCTCCACGGTGGCTCAATAGCCCAAATATTTTTATGCATATGCAACTGCTCCAGTGAGTCATTAAAGGTACTTTTCCTATTTTTCATACTTTGCTTAATCTAGAGTCCTCGAGTTCGAGTCGTGAAAGAAGTAGTAATGTTTGAGACTGGCAACCTTGCTTTAGTTTGTTTTCTCTTTCAAAGTATTTTCCATTGGATAGTTATATGATTGTTACCCAAATCCTAGGTCACATCCCCTTGCTCTGAACCAAGTTTTGAATCTCCTTTCATCAGGGCTCAGGTCTTGACTATCCAAGATGCCATTACTTGACCTGAACCTCTGTGTTAAAAAGTCTAAATTTTTTATTTTATTTTCCTCAAAAACGTTATATTCAAGGATACAACGAGGATCTTTCCTCGATAGATTGATACTCCCTAGTAGTGATGCCTAGAGTTGGTTTGGTTTACTAGTTTTTGTTTTGGTTAACTTCCGAGTTAACAACTATTGAAAAAAAAAAAAATCCATAAAGATAAGGATAGAAGCACGACTCTCACTTTTTTTCATTACTGTTGTACTAATAAACTCAGAAAAAATAATGTTGGCATTATGGCAAGTTTGTTGATTGGCATTGATGTCAACTTGTTGGTGGTGGCCCTTAAGAACCTGATGGTTTGTGATCAGAGTATGAAATACTATAAAGATATTCAGAGGTTTTAGAAGTTATACAGTTGTATGAAGTTATGTTGTAGGTGGAAGCAGGTGTGATTTACGCCTGTAGGTCATGTCCTGGTAATGCAGCTGAAGGAAGAGACAAATCGCGTTATAACGCTCCCTATAACACACTTCCTGGGATTAAAGGATGTGTTACACTATGTAGGTAAAAACAATGTAAAAGCCACACATGGAACCAACGAATTGCAAATGGTAATTCAAAGAAGCTTTGAATTGATCCTGCTCTTCAATGTTCGAGTAGAGTTTGCCTCCAAAAAGTGTAAACGAATTTAATCTTAGATGATCGTTGTAGTGGTTGATCGAGTCACAACTAATCAATTGACTTTCTATTTAAATGTATGGCTTGGATCATTGCAATTGTTGATTGTAGAGCATGTTACACATGAATGATGCATCTGACCTACTGAATGGAGCGATGGCTAAAGATCAATAGTGCGATCAGAATGTTAGTACAAATTGTGAAGACCAATAGCAAATCAATCTGGAGATTTCAATGATCGGTAGCAAGATTTGTGGTTCCCTGTAGAGTGCGTTGAAAAATGATGGTGTGATGGATCGATTTGATTGCTACATATAAAGCGAATGTCAGAGAATAGTGTACATGTTGTGTTTGAGTTTTTATATGTTGTTTTTAACAATTGTATTGTTGTAGAGATTAATGGATGAAAGTGTTAGTATATGTATGCCATTGTGTTTGCAAGGTTGTTGGTGTTAGGTGGTTGAGTGTCATAATGATATATATTTTTGCTTCTTCCTGTAATTTCAGGAATGTATTTGAAATGTAGTTAGTGTATTAAAATCATGTTGAGTATAAGATTAGAGTTTAATGTGTTGTCTTGAAGCAGAGTATTGTTCAGATGTTGCTAGTAGGTCTGGAGTTACAGTGAGTTCATTGTTTGAAATTTGTATGTTGAGTTATTTTGATGAGATGTGTCTATGGGCTGATTGGGGAGCAGAGTGAAGTTGCTACTGATTGTGTTGAGCATTTTTTGTATTGTATAGCACAGAGACTATTTGTTTGTATTAAAGCTTAGTATGAAAATGTATAAAAATGTGGAGTTTGAGAAGGTTGTAGCCCCCAGAAAATGGATTGCCTAGATAGTAGTGGTGGCTCCTTGCAGTAGTGACCGGAAAACAGTGATGGAGATTTGGCACTTCCTCGTTGGTGGTGGTCAGCAAACTATAATAGAGATTGTGGCTCCTAGTTGATAGTGGTTAGCTAAATAATGTAAAATATTATCATTTGAAGATCTAATAAAAGAAGAAAAGCAAAACAAACAAAAGTGAACATCTCATTAAACAAAAATGATAGAACCTCTATAATTTTAACTCAGATTCTGAACTGGCCAAGGGTCAACTTCGACTTGTATTGATGGGTTTTGTAAAATGTACATTAAATATTTAATTTTAATGAAAAATCATAATTTTAAATATTTTCATTCATATTTCCAAGCTCAAAGCATTAGAATAATAGAGAGATGACAACATTGGATCAAAGCATGCTCATCAATATATCTATTACATCAAAATGGCAACAAGTGCACTGTCCAATACATGTAATATAAAGCATGCTCATGAATATATCTATTATATCAAAATGGCACCAAGTCCACTTTCCAATAAATGTGATAATAGAAATGGAAAGGGCTGCCTTTTTTCCTACCACCTAGACCGATCAGTTTAAGTCGGGCTCAGTCAATCCGGCCAATCCATTGTCGAATCAGTGAACAACTCAGTCAGTTTGGTAACAAAACAGTCGTTGAACCAAATAATTGACCTAGTCAGACCGAGCAGGGGTATGCCTACGGTTCTCTTAAGCTTCGGCTAAGAAATATCTGTTAAATGCTGCAGCAGTCAATCTGAGAAGGAAGACTTTGGAAGTCCAGTTATGATCTCTGTAAAAATCTTCTGATATAAATAAAATGTCTCTTCATGCATACTTATCCACATCTCCTTATGATATCTATTTATATTCCGCACTCTTATGATATCTATTGAAAGGTCCTGTAAAATGGTATCAGAGCCAAGTTATTGTCTGAGTGGATGTTGTATGTGATATATTGTTTGAGTGGATCACGAGTTTGTTGAGGTCGTGAATAGTGTTTGTATCCCGTGTTGCTGTGGTTGGTGTTTGAAGGGTGTTGAAGACGTTCGACGTAGGACTCGAGTTGAGGAAGCTACAATTTATCCGACAACAGGAAGTCGCAATACTTCTTGATTTCATTCTGCAAGATCAAATCCGGGTATTCTCCATATCATCTCTTATATAATATGGATGCATCTAGTAGTTCTAGTGCTATGGGAAAGTTTGGTTCCAAGCATTTTGATTCATTACAAACAGAAGAAGAATTGAGATCTGGTTTAGATGGTTTATGTCAATCTGAATCAACTTCTAGAAATTCTGCTTGTATTGATAAAGAAGAACCAAATCCCACTATGAATTGGAAATTACCTCCTGTCTCTCCTGCTAAAGTATATAGAGGAATTTCTCCATTTCATTTGAAAGCCCTCAGTCAAATAAAAATCAAAGAAAAATCTATCAAAACTAAGTTAAATCTTAATCTCATGATGATTGTCCCGCTCCTAGAACCCCGCCATATTCAAGCAGCCCTTAAACATGGCTACCAGTACGTCCATCTGGGGATGGTGAGAGTAGGCCTAAATGCTCTGCACAGAAAAGGTCAACAAGCCTTTGTATTTTCGACCTTACTTGATAGTCGATGGACAGTATTTACTAAAGCTCTCATTGGTGGAATCGAGACCAGTCTGTCTGATGGTCCGGTTCAGTATGATGTATATCCTGATTTTTCTGTTGCCCTAAATGATCCCCACATTCTAAAATGTTTAACCTTAGGTGTACAGACAAAAGGTTATTAACATTTCAGGTCAAAAGCCAAAAATTTGACCATATTTTATATTACTTGTGTTCGTTTTTATAATACTACCATTCCGGTTGTTCTATATTCTCCTGACAAAGATTCTGGAAGAGTCACCTTGATCCAATACGACTCTGCCTGCAACCCAGTAGCACCAACCTCTGTTTCCTGTAGAGATCTCTGTCCTCCTGATGATTGGGTAACAAACTGGTCCAAACATGTTTGAAGACCAATTGCAGCAGCACAGTCTATTATTACTGAAGTTGATGGTCAAGTCATTACAAGATTTCCCAGAGATCAGTTAGCTGAGCATGGTGGACCCTCTGTCACCATAATTCCTACTTTTGTTACTAATCAATTACATCTTGTACACTCACAGCCGACGCAACAAATTGTAATTGATCCAGCTGTATTTGAGTCACTCTGAAAGTTGTTTACACAACCACCTGTAAATCCGGATTTCAGTTCTGTTTGTGATCACCTTCACTGTTCAAAAACATTCGGTCAGTTCTCATCAGACCCTCCTACACCTCATGGAGAATCTTCTAGTAACCACCGTGTCAATATGATCAAGTTTGTTCCATCCTCTGATGAATCTGATGATCAGAGTTATAAACAAGTCTCATTTTTCAATATACATGAAAAACTTCTTGTTGACTCAGTCTCCATGACTCCTTTGTGTGGACTCAGATTTTCAATACCTTCAATAATTCCTGAGTCCCGAAAGAATCCAATAGATAAAATTCCTAAGTCTGTTGTGATTCCTTCTAATGAAGAAATAATAGCCTTTTTAAAGATTTTCAAAGGAATAGGGCCATATGATCCAGAAGATGCTTGGAAAAAGAAAATGTTCAATTGGGACATCTACACACATGAGAAAGAGCATCTGTACATGCAAGAAGTGCTTCTCTTAGAAAAGAAAGATAGAAAAGCCTTTAATGAACAAAACGCTGCTACATGGAAATTCTGGATGAAGACACATACAATGGATATCATTCTATGAATGGTACTATCCTTCTATAAATCAAGTTGAAGAATCCTTGATCAAACAGTTCTGAAACCAAGCAAAACAAAAGAAATCCAAGGAACCTGAGCAATTTATAGAAGAGAAAATGGCAGAAAACCAAGTTATCATTCCTCCTCCTTTGAAAGCCCCGGAATTCTCTCCTAAGATACAAACCATGCTATCTAAGCCTATTCTTTCAAAATCTTTGATAGCAGTCAGGATAAAAGGAGAAGAATTAGTCGAAAGTGTATGCTCGCAGTTCCGTGTAAATATGATGAGATCTGGAACTCCGCAGAAGCACAAGTGGGAACTACTTGATGGATCTATTTTTGAAACAGAAAGAGAGTTTCCACCTTGGCAAAATTTTATAATTCGACAACAGGATGGTAAGCTGTACAGACTTCTTCCTGCCCATTCTGATGATCCCTCTCTTTTTACAAAAGAATTGGTTGCTGCTACCAACTAGACAAATCTTGCATTATCCAGTTTGGAGAAATTTCTTAGAAGTAAATTTGATTCAGTAGAAACTGCTTGTTTTGAGATGAAAATTATGCTTGGTAGAATTCTACAGAAACAAGATTATAATATTGTTTGTCTGAATGATAGTATCAAGACATTATCTGAAAATGACCAAACTATTGCTCAAAGTTTGGACAAACTATCTTTACAGACAGAAAAGAAGATCCATGAAGCAGTTGTTGCTCATGGAAGAGAAATAGTCAAGGTCAATTCTAGCCTTGATGTGATATAAAAACAAGTATGGATTGTTTCAATAGCAGTAGACTCTTTGAAGATAAAGCCTAGTACAGAGGCTTACAAGTCTGCTACAATATTCTCTGGTCCTAAACAGTCAGTACCATACTCTCTCACTCCTTCAGTGGAAAGCTTGATTAAAGCACCTAGTGTTATAAACTTTCCACCCCCTACCTCTACTCATCCATATTCTCTTTTTGCCAATCCTAGTTTCTTTGGTAGTTTTTCCCAAAAACCACAGAAATCTGCTGAAAAAGAGATTGAAGAAATCTTTAAAGGAAGTACTTCTAGTTTCCTATTTGGAGATTCTTCCAAACAAAGTGATGAAGAAAAAGAGGATGTAGACACAAGTCTTCATAAGATTGAATTAACTCCAGAACTTGAAGATCTTGAAGCTTGTATAAACAATTTCTCTGCACAAGATAAAGAACAGTTTGGCATTAACAATCTTGAAGAAAACATTAAAAATCAAGTTAATGCTACTTCTTCTAGATCCAAATGGAACACCACCTGGGATCCAGCGCCAGACCGTCGAGACCTAATGAAGTCTAAATATCATAAGGATTGGTCTGCCAATTCCACCTATTCGTGGAATATTAATAATTGTACAGAAGCAAAGGTCATGTCTGTTTTGCACTCAATGTTGGTTTGTTACAGGACTTACCTTGCTAATGACATTGGCCCTGTTAATGCTACAAGAAGAATCATTGGAGGTTTTGAAGGCACTCTTGATGCCTGGTTAAAGGCTAAAACTCTAAAAGAGCCAAATCTCCTCCCTTCTTGGGAACAGTCTATAGTTCTAAATGAAGATGGAACTACTTATATGGATCTTGTTACTCACTTTCCTGTCAATAACATGATAGGTAGTCTTCTATATGGAATCACTGTCAATTTCATTGGTTTCCCTCAAATAACCAATGACATAACTACTATTACTCTGCTTGCCATGAAGTTGCATAATATGCAACATTTTGATGAATATTTCAATGAATTTTTACATAGACTACATACTTTGTCTCCTGATTTGATTCTTGAGCCCAAATGGAAAGAGATTTTTGTTGCCTCTCTTCCACAATGGGTTTCTTCTACAATTGTAAATAAACTTCCAGGGAAAGTTGGAGATTATAAGTTTGGAGTAATAAGGCAAGCAGTGAAAGAAATAATAGTAGAACTCTGCTCTCAGATGAAAATCGCTCGTGCAGCAACTAACCCAAAGAAGCCACATGGATACCAGCAACTGTGTAAGCAATGGCATCTGGGGAAAGCTGGCAATTCTGAGGGGAGAAGAAGAAGGCACAAGCATTCAAAAAAGAATTACCAGCCTTCTAGAAGCACACATAAGAAACACTTCATGAAAAAACCATATAAACACACAGAAGTGTTTTCTAAAGAAAAGGAATTCATATGCTACAACTGCAACAAGAAAGGACACACAGCAAATAGATGTCCTGAGAAAAAGAAAGGATCTTCAAAAAAGAAGATACAATACAAGAACAAGAAAGGAAAGATCAATTTCTTCGATCTTCCAAGCAGTTGCGATGAATTGATATCTTCTGACTCTGAAACAGAAGATAATTTGAATTATGTAGATTCAGATATTTCCTCATCATCTGAAGATGAAATATGCAAAGATCCACATTGCTTAGAATGCAAAGACTGTAATTGCAGCGATCCAGATGTCTGCAACTATAACACAGTCCGAATGATGAAAATAGACTATGAAGAGACTAGCAGGAATCTATTCACTCAGATGATGGTTGCATCTGATCCACAGTTGAAAGATATGTATAAATCATTATTAATGGATCATTTGAAACAAGTACCCGCAAGCTCAAAGAATTCTCCTAACAAAGGGTATGTTCCACCTACATCATTATTCTTAGTTGAACCATTAACAAGGCAGTTCAGAAATGAAGATTTTGGTGAAGATTTGCCACAAACACTGCTTGCAATTCATCAAGCTATCAAAGAGCTGAGAAAAACAGTGAAAGAAAACAAGAGGCTATGTATTGAAAACCATAGAGATTTGTCCGCAAGATTGATGAAAGCAAATGAAGCCTCTACTTTTAGCAATCCTCTAGTATCTCGAAAACTCAACAATTGGACGCTCCATCAAAGTCCAATATCAGAACAGATCGCCCAATGGATAGCATCACAAATCGATACTAAGGATGATGAAGAACCAGCCAGGACAAGAATGGGATGCAACATAATTAACAAGGATGTTATGTATTGTGTAAAGATGAAGGTAAAAATTGGCTCCCAATATGAGTATTGGAAAGTACTCATGGATATTGGTTCTCGATTGAATATTGTGAGTGATACAGTGGTCAGTGCACATCTCAAAAGGCCGACTACTTGCCCCAAAGTTACAACAACCAGTGGTGATATAATCACCAAATCAGAAGCAGAAATAGATGTATTCCTAACATATGACATTGGAGTACATTTAGTTTGTCCAATAGTTCTAGGTATGGATTGTGCTATGTACCTAGGAACTCCATTTTTTCAGAACTTCGACAAGCATGGAGCTAAGCTTGATATTCATACCCAAAGGTATGGATATTTTGTAAGTTTGAATAATGAAGAGATTTTCTTTCCATTTATAAATTCAAATTCTCCCAATAGATTAAAAAGAATAGAAAGATTGGAAAATCTATTGGCCAAAATGGAAAATAAAAAGGAATCTCTAAAGACAAAAGAGCTCCTTGATAATGGAAAATATGCTAGAGAGATAGCAGAGATCACTGCTAAATTTAAATAATGTTGCTCAAATGACCCCAATGCATTTTGGCATATTCACAAGCATGAAGTTGAACTTCCATTAAAGAAAGATTTCAATGGCAAGCTCCACAGATCAAAGGCAATCGCAATGAATCAAGAACAGATGAAGATGTGCAAAGAGGAAATCAGAGACCTCTTAAAGAAAGTTTTGATTAGGAAAAGCAAGAGTCCTATTGCTTGCTTTGCTTTTTATTATAATAAGCACGCAGAGATAGCCAGAGGTAAACCCAGATTAGTTGTTAGTTATAAACCTCTAAACTCTATTCTTGATTATGATGTCTATCCATTACCAAAGCCATCCACCATCCTAGCACAAACATCCAAATCAAAAATCTTCTCTAAGTTTGATCTCAAATCAAGATTTTGGCAGGTTGGTATCAAGGAAGAAGATAAGTGGAAGACAACATTTTCAGTTCCAGAGGGCCATTATGAATGGAATATCATGCCTTTCGGCTTGATCAATGCACCCTCTACCTTTCAGAGAATCATGGATGAAACGTTTGAAGGCATGGATGATTTTCTTAAAAAGTATATTGATGATTTGTTAATACATTCTAATAACATACCATATCATATTAAACATCTGAAGATCTTCTTGAAAAGAGTCAAAGAGATGGGAATTGTCCTATCAGAATCCAAATTGAAACTCTTGAGAACCATGATTGACTTCCTTGGTTACAATATTCAATTTGGTTCATATAGTGTTATCTAGAGAAGTCTAAATTTTATTGATCATTTTCCGGATGAGATAACTGATAAAAATCAGTTACAGATATTTCTTGGGAGTTTGAATTACATTTCCAAATTTTTGAAGCATTGTGCCCAAGGCAGGAAATTGTTGAATAAGAGACTCCAGAAGAATCCTATACCTTGGAGTGATGACTGTACTCAGGCGGTCAAAAGAATAAAAGACAGAGTTCAAAATGTTCAACCTTTGTCTCCCACCAGAGAAGAATGGGAAAAGGTAATCATGACCGATGCCAGTCAAGCAGGATGGGGTGCAGTATTATGTCAAAGGAACCCTGACAAGAAGAAAGAATTGGAAATTTGCCAATATGCATCATGTCTTTGGGCCAAGAACCAATTAAATTGGTCCAGTCTGAAAAAAGAATTAAGAGCATTTGCCTTGGCATTGCAAAATTTAAAGACTTGGTCATCTATACAAAGTTTACAGTAAGAACAGACTGCCAAGCTTTGAAGTATGCTATTCAAAAGTGTGAGTTTGAGGACGCAGTTATGGTAAGATGGGTAATGCAATTAAGTCAGTACACTTTTGACATTGAATTCATACTTGGATATAAAAATAGTTTTGCAGATATGTTACGCCATGAGTTCTTATCAGAACATTCCATTCTCGCTCTATCATGCAACTTCATCAGAAGAAATGAAGACATATTGCAAATAGAAACACCTATGGGTTGGGTAAGCTATGATCTAGAAATGTCCCTTCTAGATCTTGATGATGAATGGTATCCTCTCAAAGAAATCAGATACGAAATAGACATTCCTTGTCTATGGACAGAGACCATGCAAGAAGAAATGAATGAAGAAGCTCTTGAAGCTTTGGAATATTTAAGGCATATTGGGAGCATTGCCTATGTAATTGAAAGAGATGATGAAGATGATGATCGGATTACAAGTTGTCATATTACCTTCAAAAGATTTGATAATCATCTCAATAGAGATTATTTTAATGAAGATTGCCAAAAGAACGCATTCTACTCAGGTATGGCTCAGTCAACCAAGCTGATTCCTAATCAGACCATCCTAATTTTAAAAATATGCCTCTATAGGAAACTAAAAATCATGGGTGTCTCGTGTGTTTTAATATATTGATGGTTATGTGCTTGCCATGATGTTATTTCTTGTTTTTATAATCATGTGCAAATGAATGTTTAATGAAGTTAAATTTGACAAAAAATTATATGATTTTTATCACTTATTCACCCCAGTGACATGGTTTTCTACTAACAACACTAAACATCTCCCTAACAAAAATGATAAAACCTCTAGGAAACCAAGAACCATGTATTTCAACATATTAAGGTTTCACACTGCATAATCATGTGCAAATGAATGTTTAATGAAGTTAAATTTGACAAAAAATAAATATGCTTGTTAAAGCTTACAAAGATGTAGTCCTATCAAGCTTACAAAAAAAATAAACTAATATTAAAGCTATCTCGACATGATGAAGATGTAGTCCTAGCAAGCTTACAAAAAAAAACATGATTGTTATCACTTATTCACCCCCTAGTGACCTGGTTTCAACTAACAACACTAAACATCGCCCTAACAAAAATGATAAAACCTCTTGGAAACCAAGAACCATGTATTTCAGCATATTATGGTTTCACTATGCATATTAGTTATTTTTGTTGGCCATTTTATATGGCCATCAGATCCCTATACACAAAAATGTTATAGCATGTCCAAGTAAACATCTCCCTAAACAAAAATGATAAAACCTCTAGGAAATCTTCAGGAATATAGAGATTTTATTTTAAGTGTTCCATGCAATTTCAATCAAAATTCAGATTTCAGTAAGTTATGTTATAGCATGTCCAAGTCAACATCTCCCTAAACAAAAACGATAAACCTCTAGGAAACCAAGAACAATGTATTTCAGCATATTAAGGTCATCTGATTTCAGGGATATGGAGATTTTATTTTTAAGAGTCCATGCAATTTCAAATCAAGATTCACGTTTCAATAAGTTACTCCTATGTTAAGATGATTTTGTTTTCTTCATTTTTAAAAATTAATTTATTATAATAAAAACTCTTGAAAAACATTTGAAGACATCCTTCTTTAACAAAACAAAAAAACTTAATAAAATCTAAATTCCAACTTAATATATATATCTAATGAATTCAGATTTTTGAAATCAATATAATACAACACACCACTTTATATATAAAAGTGGTGTGTTGTATTATAGTAATTTCAAAATCCAAATTCAATAAATATATATATATATATATATATATATATTTATATTTTTAAATAGTTCGGATTTTGAATCAGTATAATAAACACAATTTTTATTATAAAGTTTTGTTGGTATTATATTGATTTATATAATTTTGTGTTGATTTATTATTTTATATATACAGTTTTGTGTTGTATTACATGATTTCAAATCCGAATTCATAAAATCTTTATATATTGAATTAATATAATACACACAAAGTTACACGTTTTTTTTTTTTATAAAATTTTGTTTTATAATGAAAAGTAATATAGTTTAATTTAAATATATATAATATGTTTTAATTATTCACATTATAAATTATTAAATGGCAAATACCTTTTTAAAGCTTTTATGATTGAATTCATTTATGTATTCCAAATTTAAAAAAATATTAAAATGACCTATTAAATGTGATCGAACCACTCAAGTCTTTCATAATTGAATTCATTTATGAATTAAAAAATATATTATTATTATTCTACATCTGCATGTACAAGTTATTGTGATGTAAGGATCCATTACGCCTCAAACAACAGATGAGCACTGCAACGGATTCTGCTATGTCGTTCCAGAAACTGCCAAAGAAATTCCATACAGCACAAGTGTGTACAATCATTCACAGCAACACAGGGCCCCCAAATACAATCTACGATTCACCCATAGATCAACCGATATCTGAACAATTCTCAGATGCATATTTAATTATATGCAATATAGCTAGAATTTTCAACTAACTCTCTAATGTACAAAGGCTGCTGAAGTAAGGACTCATTTCGCCTAAACACCACTTCATGGTATACCAAACCATTCCCAAAAATCTGTAATATAATACATAACAGCTCTGCCCGAAGCTGAGAAGGAAATTCCTCAATGTGCAGTGTACAATCATTCACAGCAACTCTGGACCCCAAATACAATCTGAGACTAACAGATAGTCAGATCCATGTTTATAAAGTATATGCACTATAATCCTATCTTCTCGAACCTTCTCTGAAGAATGGATGTCTGAAAGCCTCTTAAGCTTTCAGGCGTTCTGAGGGTTCAAAATTGAGAAGCCCCTGCAACAAATCTACAAATAGACCTGCAGAGTGGTCTGCATGTTGCATTATCAAATCCTGCAAACAGGAGTAACATGCTAGGATTCAAATCAGTGAAACAAACCACAAATCATGTGGAGATTTCATTTCAAGATGTTCCATGCGCATCCTAAATCATATAATAAGCATACCCTAAGTTTTGGCAACTTCCTCACTGCTCTGATGCTCTCTCTAGAGGATGCTCCTTCAGGCCAATTCAATCGTGTTACATGTCTAAAATATTTCACATATCTTCTACTGTTGACAGGGTAACATTAAACATTATAGTTTACCATAGGTATATTGAAATTTATAGCATGTTAATAATCTGATCCAGGTAATATTTCGTTGAGAAGCATAAAAATACTCACTCTGATTTCTTCATCATATGATGTGGCAAAGGCACTAATACTCTTTCCATCATAGCAAGATGTTCCAAGTTTTCATGAGTTTGAAACAAAGTCTCACCCTGAAAATTTGAAGGCAGGTATTGTAAATATCATTCCTGCAGGGATCTATATAACCATTCAAACCCAAGAGAAACTAGTCTAAAAAATTTACTGAGCAGAGCTCCACAAGTCTGCACCCTACACTCCAAATATCACAAGGGTAGTTCCATTAAAGTCCTGCTAAAAAACATTAATTGTAAATAAAAAGGGCTTGTATTCGCAACATAATGCAATTGATACTAGTCCTATTAAATTTAAGACTTTTGTGATCCATCAATTTAAAGAGAAATCTTCTGGATTAATCACATTAGTCCTATCAAAATCTGATAGATAAACCATAGAACAATCTTTCTAAGCTCAACCAAACCATAGAACAATCTTTCTAAGCTCAACCAGAATAACTTCAGGAGCTCGATAATGCCTTGTAGAGACCACTGAGATGTCTTCTTGATCCTCAAATGTGGTGCTTCCAAAATCAGTTAACTTTATTGCACTTGACTTCGACAACCTTGTCAAGTCATCTGGAAATCCCTTCACACCCTTTTGAACAACAATGATGCTATCAGAGTTGATTCCTTGACGTATCAGCTTTTGCCAAGTTGATTAATTGTTTTTGCATAGGAAATCTTATAAGCTTGGGCCAAGATTCTCAAAGACCTGTTTTTAAATCCATCCACAATCTTAAACACACTAACGACCCTAACACACACTACTTTGAGGTGTTCTACTCTAAGGTGTTTGTAAAGCAAAAAAAAATAGATATAAACTGCTACAGAATACTAAGTATGCAAGTGTGATTCCGGTAGTCAAACCACTCGCGCATCTGCACATAACTCTATTGGGAAAGGCATACATCTCAGGCAACCATTTCCAAGTTCTGAAAATGTCTAAATCAAGGAATCATACTAGCATATTACCCAACATGCCCATATATTATATTATGCATGTATAACTAACAAAGCGAAGACAAGGACTGTCATACCGTGTGCCATTTATGTCGTATTTGCCAACTTTACGAAGTACATCGACTTCGTATCATTGCAACCACCTCGATACTTTTGTAATCCACGGATGATTTTAATGGCCACGAGATCCTTTGATTTTTGATCTCAACATTCCAACACTTCGACCAAAAGATTTGTAAACATGGGCAATGTTACCATCAAAATAAAATTCATTCATCCATCTCACCTTTTTTTAGAATCCAGAGACAAACAACAACAAAAAAATAACAATGGAGAATAAACAAATCTTTTAAATGTCCAAAAATAAAAATAAAAATGCAACATGTTGCCCCTTATTAAGAGTCTTGATGACCTAGCCATCTACCAAAAAACACACCTACATGTTAACCCTAAAAACTCTTAATGTCCCAACGATCTACCACCTATCAAGAAGAGGGATTTGATGTCACACCTTATAAGTGTGACAAACCCAGCCTAAACTTAACAGGGATGACCCATAAGGGGATAACAAGTCATGCCTCTGGAGACTTCGGCCCGACTTAAGTGGCACGACAACCCCAACCCAACTCAAGAGGAATGACAACCCAAGTCCAACTTAACAGGCATGACCATGAGCTCCTGAATATCCAAAAATCTAAAAATGCAACAGCTTGTTGCCCCTTGAGACTCTTGATGTCCCAGCCATCTATCAAAAAGTACATCTACATGTAAACCCTTGACCCTTGAGACTATTAATGTCCAAGCAATCTACCACCTATCAAGAAGTGGGATTTGAATGTGACAACCCCAAACCATCTTAACAGGCATGACCATATGATGAGAACAAATCACATCTTTGGGGACTTCAGCTCGACTTAACAGGCATGACAACCTGAGCCCAAATTAACAAGCATGACCCATGAGGTGAAAACAAACCACATCTTTTGAGACTTGAACTTCTGGTGAGGCAATAACAACACCCACTTTCACTGACCTAGGAAACCCATGTGACATGTTTAATACTAAGGAAAAAATAACAAGAAATCTAAACTCTTAAATGCTTACCTTCACCCATCTTACTGAGTATTTTGTCTACAAAACAACAACAGTACACTTTAGCCAGATTAGTAGAGTAGATCAGGTGAAAAGGCTATTTATAAATCACGTTTTAAATTCAACAGTGGAACCCTCCTTTAGATCTAACACTCCCAAAAGGCAAAACCCATCGCAAACCCGAGCTGAAATGTGTGTTCTTACATCAAGGTGTCAAATTCTCTCCATGTTCGAACATGTAGTGGTCATCCTTGTCATCACTGCACCATGGTGGTGACCCAGTGCGGGAGCCCTCTTCTTTGTGTTTTATATTGGAAGAGGCAAATCAACTACTATCTGAACCAAAGGTGGAGGGTCTTGTCCCAACTAACAAAGGGACGTTCTCCCCTTCATTTCTACTTACAATACCAAAATCCTTCCCAGAAAATACCAGTGTTGGCTGGACCTACACACACAAAATCGTTTCTTCATTTTTCAGGAGGATGCAAAACCCTTTAACCTTGTTTCATAAAAGCTTCAATACCAGGGTAATGAAAACACCATGCTCTGAATGCTAACAAGTAGATCTACAAGAAAACCAGTTATAGAACAAGATATTCGCAAATAGTAAACCAACCTGAAGTTGTGAAGGAAGGACGTCCCAGGACGACGTTAACTTTCGACGCTTCCTGAGATTTTCATTGAGCATATGAGGAGGGTGATGATATTTTGCAACACAATCCATGGCTGCCACACACGATCCCTCTCATCTCCTCCAAGTGGACCTGTGCAGAAACTGCATTGTGTTGCTGCGTGGATTTTATCTGCCTCTTGCCTGATAGCCTAAAGTTTTGTGCCAATTTCTCATTCTCAACCATCAAATATTGAATGTTTCATCTTGTTGCACCTGCAAAGGACAAGTTGGCTTCAACAATGGCATTTGGTTTCTTCTTGGTGCCTACCATTATTACCATTTCTTTAACGAATGTTGGTGATGCGTGATCATCCATAAAATGTTGTCTCCATGCTTGTACAATCTTCTTTTGGAACTCATCAAATGACATATTGTACACATCCATTACTAGATCATCATCAAGAGGAACAACATCCCCTTCCTCACTGAGGGTTGGCTCTACTGCTAGAGGTGGTGGAGACTGAACGGTGACCTGCGGCGCGCTCGACATCAAATTGACATCTTCATTCTGCGACTCTTGATCCATCTCCATGTTTGTAACTTCAATCAAGTGCTCAATTTGCTGAGCAAGCTCCCGATCTTGCATTTGTTCACCTTCCTCCTTAGCTGCTGGCAGGTTTGTTCCTGCTCTCCATCCTATATCGACCTTGTTACTTCTTCCATTGTGCCTTTCCTTTCTTCTTCTTCTTGTTTCTGCTTTTCTTCTTATTATATCCTCCTCAACTCTCGTTCTTCCCTCAATTTATGTTCTGCTTCCTACAACCTTCGCTTTTCTCTCTTCCTCCACTCTGCTCTCTATATCCTCTCCTTCCTCTTCGCTTTTGCTACTAAAGTTGCTTTCATAACAATAGGATCCACTTTCATTTTGCAACTTTGTTCTCCCTCTGGATTGTAGGCAATTTTTCTCTTTCCCTTGTCCTACATGAGATTGCTACCTTTTGTTGTTGTTTCTTTTGGAGTTGCTTCCCTCTGTGGAGTAGCCTGTGAATTCCTTGCTAAACCAACTGGCTCATGGAGTTTGGAGGCTTTTTAGCAATTCATCCAAGGGTCCTCCTTTGGCTAATGAAATGCCCCATTGATCCACTAAAAGTGAATTCTTGCACAGTGGGCTTTGCAAATACCACGAGGATCATATGGATTAAAGTCTTGAGTACCGAATGCAAATCTCACTATCTCCTTTCCCTCGATATCCGTGACTTTCAAGTTCTTTATCTTGTATAATCCAATTTGCAGAGGAAGATTGGGCCATGGTGCTTTCTTCTTCATGTGGAAAGTTGTTGACAACCCTGTGGCAAGATTATATGACACTCTTTGCATGACAACCTTGTCGGTGGCATACCTTGGTAAAACATGCATAGGCTTCTCTCTGTCGAACACTCTAAGGAATGTGCCACCTGGTGAGGCATACCAATCTGTGATCTTTGTTATTACCTCCATTTCTCCTCATCACATGCAAGGTGGATATTCTTCAAAGATGAGCTTGTAAGGCGGGATGATGAAATGGTTAGTTAGTCGTTCCATTACTCCTCGATGATTGCAATCTGAAAGCAGCTTGCAATAGATATGCACGACAATTTTTCGTGGTGTCCATGTCCAGTTCATGCCAGGAAACTGATGTTGTGCATAGATTGCATCCAGTAAATATGCAGACATATAAAACTTGCTTGCTTACCATTGGGAGGACTCCAAGCATGTGCTACATGGTCTCTCAACTGTTGAGACAACATATCTGACCAGTTGAACAACTTCCCCTCATTCTCAACCTGGTTCAATAACACTGCCCACCCTTCAGGAAAGGTCTCCATGCTCTGTTGACCATCGATCCTGCAAGCTAAGATAACCAAGATTTGGGAGGCCTTCCTGAGAGACTTTGTCTTGTATGAATGGGTGGGTGTCTGTCGAAACTTCGATGGCTCTTTCACCCAACTTTTGACAATATCTTTTGTATTCACATAGTTGTTGGTGGCATAGAAAAATGAGTCCATGAGCTTCACTAGCTCGGGAAAGTGATACATGTGCTGATAATCTTTTGCCCGAAAGGTACCAAGCTTATGTCTGTTGGCACTACTCAATGTCATGGTCTTCTCATTAATGTGTGAAATAATATAGCTAATGACATCTGCACATGGGCAAGCTGGAAATTTGCATGCAACCTTGCGTAGTCTTGACTATCGGATACTGAGATAAACATGTCAGCCCTCTAAATCTACCTCAAGGCTCTTTGCTAAAAGAGCTTCATTAACTTGTTGCCATGCTAGTGTTGACCCCTTTTCTATAAACAGTTGAGTGTCCACATACACTGGCAAGTCTACTAGTGTTTGCTCAAGTGCTTCCCCAGTACTGCTTTCAGTGGTCGCTTTTGAAGTGCTCTCTTTGGTGCCATGATAACAATCATTATTAAATAGAAGTGCTTCACAAGTGTAGTACATGTGGGTAAAAAATGATACTCATGGCAAGCAAACAATAGCTCTTGAAAATCTACCTTCAAAGCATGATCAAGCAGCTAATCGGGCAACTAATAAGAGGGATTACGCAATTTTCATCAACAAGCAAGGGAGAATGGTTGTGGGAACTACGCATTGTGCAGTCCTAGCAGCCAAGGGTGCAACCTGAGGCTTGAGATTGTGCAATGCGTAATTCAACCTAGGCAGAGTCTGGGAGAGACAGGGCATTGCGCAATCTCAGTGGCCAAGGTGATAGGATGAGCCTTGGAACTGTACAATGCGCATTTGGGCCAGCCTGTAATGCACACTACGCAGTTCTAGAGGTCATGCTCTTGGCTTGAGCCTTAGGATTGCACAGTGCCCAGCTGGACAAGGGAAAATTTGGCCGAGGAAAGTGCATATATGCCTGATGGTGTGAAAAAAGAGCAGAAGTGAATGATGATGTGAGTTTGGGTGCATATCTAACTAAGTGTGAATGAATCAATGTAGATTGAGTGTAAAAACTGAAAAAATAGAAGGAAAATCAAGTATGTGAGGAGAGTCATTGCAACGGCTACCATCAGTGCAAAAACAAGAAAACCGATGCGACACTTATGAAAGGCAAACAACAACTTAGAACAACACTTATACAAGCTAAAATAAGTTGAAACACCAACAACTATGAAGAGAAATAAAAAACAACACTCACACAAGCAAAACGACAAAAAGAAACAGAAAAAAGCAGCAAAAGACAACAAAAGCGAAACTCACCTAGAAAAGCAACGATGACCACACCGAAGGTTCCTTGATCTCCTCAAGAATGCTAGAGCTCCAAGATCGAATGTGCAAATGAGCTCTAGAGGTGTCGATTAAATAGATTTAAGCGAATTAGGGCTTATAATGTGCATGCCTAAAATCAAGGAAAACTGGCACTTGGCAGAAGTTTCTAAAGATAGTGAGTGTGCCTCCATCGGGATATTATTAATGGATCCATATTTTTTAAGGATATTTTTTGCTTTTTAGATTTTTTTCTTTTTTGGATTTTTCAAGGAAACTTTCCACGCACACTACCGGGAAATATTGCAGAATTCTGGGGAACTGGGCAACTTTATGGCTCAGTGCACTATGCAATTTCTGAGCTCAGTGAGGGATTGCATAGTTTCTGGGCTTAGTGTTGGGTTTCCTTCCATGACTCCGCAGTTTTTGAGCTCAAGGCAGACTATCAGTTTGAACTATGCAATTCCAATCATCAAGGTTGCTTGCCCTCAAGGATTGTGCAGTTTCTAGAGGCAATCCCAGAACTATTGTGTGACCAAGCCAGGAGGTTAGATTGTGACTTAGAAAGATCAGCTAAGTGTGGAAACCAATAAACACAAGCACAAACAAAAAAAATATAAGTCTCAGTCAAAGCATGAATACCTAGATTAGTACATGGTGAGCTATTGTGGATAGGAAGGAAGGCTCGAAAATCAAAACATAAGCAAGATTTTGGAGGGTGTTTGTAGTTGCTACAACAAAATTTAAAAGGAATTTTAATCAAATTTGATTTATCAAAAGCATACTATCACATTAGTTGGCTTTATCTCAGGCTCCTTCTCACTCATGTTGGTTTCATCCAGGATTTTATTTCTTGGGTTATGAGTTGTATTCAATCAATCACCTTTGTTTTCCAAATCAATGGTGATGCTTCTCCTTTCTTCCATGCTCAACATGGTCTTCGTTGGGGATGCCCATTCTCCCCCCTCCTATTCCTTATAATGGTGGAGGGCCTCAGTCAGCTATTGGAGGAGGCCAAACAAACTGGAGATTTTCAAGGTTGTATGGTGACTAGAACTATGGAAATTTCTCACCTTTTATTTGTAGATTATATTCTAATTTTTTGCAATGGCAGCCCCAGAGAGGTGGATTTGCTTAAAGGAATCCTCTCTTTATTTGGGAAAGAAACATGTATGCTAATTAATATTTAGAAATCATCTCTTCTTGTTTCTGACCTTGGGGTTGCTGAGCTCCAACAAATTTATGATCTTCTTCTTATGGATATCAAAATGATGGGTGATGGTCTTAAATATTTGTGGTTTCATTTAAAAACCAATACCTATCGAAAGGTGGACTAGTAATGGTTGATTTCTAAGGTCGAGAAGCATATTCAAAAATGGAGTCATAGATGGCTCTCTAGGTCTAGGCATTTGGTATTAATAAAATCAATTCTTGAAGCAATTCTAATGTATTGGACATCATTGGCCTAGATCCCCAAGGGTGTGTTGGAATGTATTAGGCTTATATGCTTCAAATTTTTGTGGTCTGATTCCAAGGAGGAGGTAGTCATTCCTTGGGTCCGATGGAGAATATTTCCAAGCCAAAATCTTTGGGTGGATGGGATCTCAAGAACATCTTCATGTTTTCCTAGGCACTAACTGCAAAATGAGGGTGGTGTTTGTTGTCTACACAAAGTTTGTGGACTTTATTTCTCATTAAAAAGTATATTACTCTACTTTTCATGGAATACGAGGTCCATAGATCTGATAAGCCTCGGGGGAATATTTCGATTGTCTAGAGGGTTATATTAAATATTTTTGAAATCATTTGAAGTGGTCTTGCATGAAAAGTCGGCTCGAATGTTTGTGTTCCTATTGGCTAGGATCCATTTCCAACAATAGTCATGGCCACCTTCTTCCTCCTCCATTAATCGAATTTCTCAGAAAATAGGGGTATCTACAAGCTTTCTCATATTAGCAATCTGACTTGTGCATCCATTTGGAGTCTGGGTTGGAAATTTACCTTTGATCCGAACATCATTGAGGTCTTCTAGGTCTCGTGGAGAAATTATATGAGGGTGTTGCATTCTGGTCATGTTCGATTATCAAACAAGGATGATGATGTAGAATTTCCTATAGATTCACAAGCTCATGCAATGTACTAAAGCACAGGACAAGAATCTACTTCTACTTTCAACCAGCGAAAGCCAATAGATCAATGAAAACAATATGAACAAGAAGAATACAAATCAATGGCACATAAGAAAATAAATTTTCCCGGGGAAAGCCACTGCTCATAACCTCGCCTATTTGTATTGCATTAAATCAAAAATATGAGTGAAGATACAAATCTTGTTCTCACAAGAACAATTCCACACAAGTAAGCTCAGCTATCTACCTCACAAGCCCGCTATTAGCCAACACTTAGCCAATTTCCACTGCCTGCCAAGCCCTTTTTTCCTTGCGCAATTCCTAGGATGAATAGCTTGTATTTAAAGGGAATTCATGCTTCCAAAAATATGCAATCGAAACATAGGTCCTTCTCTAATTGCATACATGATATTTACAACTCAGTAAATCATACAACTGATAGTACATTGTCCCTGCACTCTAGTCTCAACCGGATCTTTCTTTGAACTAACATGCATGAGTTTCTCATGAGGGAATCTTCAGTTAATTGGAGTAACACTTGTGGATGCACCAGTGCACCAACTGACTGTTAGTCCTCTATTAGTTCCACAAATAGTTAGAACTAATTTAACTCACCATAACTCAGTAAACTAAGTTATCTAATTACAACTCAATTTAAATTACAACTCAATTTAAACTCATACTGGACCCCTAAAATTTAGGTAGAACATATACATGACGATAGAAAGACTTCCAACTCGAAATTCCTGAGATAATTAAGTTAGTTAAACTTAATTAGCTATTTACAAGTTGCTATGAGAATAGAATTTGATTTTAATTCACATTTTAGTTCAAGGAAAAATTAAACTGGAATTTCTTGTTGCCATTTCTCAATAGATGAATTGGTGTGGAACGTATGTTTGATTGGTGTGTACTCTCCTAAGGCAGGCTATAACTTTCTAAATGCTAACTGATTTCATGTTGATCCTGAATTGTGGTGGAAATTTGCTTAGAAATATCGTTGTCCGCCAAAAGCAAAAATCCTCATGTGGTGCATCATTGAAAACAAAGTCCCAACATGGGATATCCTTTTAAAGCATTTCACTCATGGTCCTAGCTAGTGTGCCCTGTGTCAGGATGATGATGAATTTGTTTCTCAGGTATTTCTATCTTTCCCTTTTCACCAACAATTTGGTCTCATTTTACGTATGTTGAGAATCAAATTGGTCAATGGTCTAGTAGATATGTTAAAGAGGCCTGGCAGCTTTGGTTGTCCTTTCCTTCTTCTTAAGTTTTCAAAGCCCTCCCTCTTATAATTAACTAGGGAATTTGGATCACTCATAATCGCATCATTTTTAGATATGAGGTTTCTTACCCAAGAGTCATCACAACAGAAGTAATGGTTATTCTTAACAATTACCCATAGGATAAAGATGTTCGTAGAGTTCAGCTTATTGAAGCGGAGCAACCTGGTCATTTGATCTCGTGGACCTTCTTTGATAGGGTTTTGGATGAATTTGGGCAAAAAATTGGGGGAGGTTTCATTTACACATATCTGACTCTCTTTCTTTTCATGTTTCCATGGGTCTCGGGACAGGCACAAACAATCAAGCTAAACTCTTGTCCTGAAGATATCTCCTTTCTTTTTCTATTGAGAGGGGGGTCACACATATTCAACTCTTTTGTGATTCTATGCTAGTGTTTAATTGGATGAACAATATTCAATCCCTTCGAAATATATTTCTTGGTCCTCTTCTAGATGATGCTCTACAACTTAAAAAAACTCATTCATTTCTTTTTCATGTCATCATTTATATAGGGAAACATAATCAAGATGCAGATAGATTATCAAAATCAGCTCTAGATCTGGAACAGGGTCTTTAGCAGATTTTAGAGGTTCATGGGGGTTCAAGCTTCTCATATACTTGTAGGCCTTGAATGAGCCTCTTTTTTAGTCGTTCATGGTTTCTTCATAGACTGATCTGCTTAGTTTATTTTTCCTTGATGCCCACAGTTTATATTTTGTTACATTTTGATTATACATATGAGATGTACTTTGTATATATTTTTGCTCATGGATTCTACATATTTCTGATGTCTTATTTATAGACCTTTGTTATGTAGTTCTTAGTCATTAACATAACCATTTTAACTTGATGTATACTTTTGCTCAAACATGTTTTTAATGATCTGCATACACACTATGTGTGTATATAAAATGTAATTTTTATTCCCTTAATAAAAATTACATTTTTTTTCTTTGGAAAAAAAATAGCTCTTGTATTTCATGGAATGTAAAAAAAAATGTATTTAGGAACCTTCTGGAAGTCTTTTACCTATAGAGGCTTAACAAATTTTGTATTGTATATAGGAAGGAATTATGAACAATGGTTGGTCTGGTTTGAAGTAATTACATTCATAGGCCTTGTAAACCCAATTTGTTTATCTTTGATGTAATACTGCATTTCTCGTGCATATTTATAATACAAAATTTACAGCTATGATTTAAAAAAAGATAAGGTTGTCACTGCATCTTTTAGACTTTCTTTATTTTCCATTCAAATTTCAATTAAAGATCTTAACTATCATGCTTTCCAAGGTTCTATACCATCACTTGAACAAATTCATTTCCCATTAGTGTGAACCAAGAATCTATTAATTCATCATTTTAGTAGTTGGAATGTCCAATCGGCATTTAACCTTCAGAATTCAGTGAATCCAATCTTGATCAAGCTAAATGTTGTCATCATGGCACTAAGATTTGGTTCATTGGTTATAAAATTCAAGCTCTCTCATTAATAGAACCATTTTGAACATGAATTCAAATAACATCACCAAGGGTTAAGCATTATTCATAATATTTTCTACCTATGAGAACATATTTAGTCAATCAGGATTATTGTTTTTGGTTTGAGAAATTATTTATGTAGAGATTTATTGTGTTTTTGTGTCCATGCATGTGAAAAATCAACCTATCGAAGAAAGTTATATGTGTATGTCAAATACGTTGTTTCAAATTACTAGTTTTTTTCTCCTGTTTCTTCAACACATGTATGTTATGGTACTATAAACTTTGAATCTAAATTTGTATATGTTGTGTAGTGAAGTTGAATAGGAAGAGAGATTCATTAGCTTCAACGACTAGTTTTGAAGTCTCCTCTCATAGTCGTTTTGATGGATAAGTTGCATAATTGAATCAATGTGATTTTTATGTTTAAAATCATGCATCAATTTTTTTAACATAAGTATTGAAAATAGTGTTGAAAGATATGATTGCCCTCCTTACTTTTTTATATACTAATTCTAGCATAGGTAAAATGCTTCCAAGGAAAACCCATATTAAACTCCTTGTTAAGTCTCCCAAAGGTAAACCTAAAGAATAAGGGAGTCTACCTAAGAGAAGATGATGGATATTGAGGATCCATTAGAAGAATACACTCTTATAATCTAGTTCCCTATACTTGGGGATTATGAACCACAACTCGTATTCAAGGACACCAAAGCTAGCATAAGAAATCAAGTCCCCTTTCTAGGGCGGGACTAATTGTACCATAAGTTCTAAAATGAAGACTATCCAAATATATTTCCTCATAGTGATGTTATAATTAGGGAAATTGATGATAATGTTTTCAAAAAATAAGAAAGTCTCATATGCACTCCATTGTAACAAGAACACTTGCCATGCCTTACTGTGAGGTTATTCAATGGATAATTAACCATGCTAATTTAAAGAAGACCGTGATTGTAGATAAGGAAGCTAAATGTGTGGGATATTTTCTAGTTGTGAATTTGGAGAAATATTTTAGGTTTCTAAATCTTGAAGTATTTTTAATTACCCCTTTTGTGAATGATTTTAATGACAAGCATGATGTGGGAAAGGCATTAGCAATTTGGTGGAAGGAAAATAAATATTCTTTCACAAAGTGAATGGTATTTATGATCTTACAAACTTGAGGGAACCATGCAAGCTTTTCATGGCATTCCTAACTTGATTGTATGGAGAGAAATATTTATTGTGGTTCACACATGCATTAATACCATTATCTTACACAATGGCCACAACAAGAGTATTCAGTTGGGCTTACATTATCTAGTCGACTTAATTGTGCGATTTAGAGAGCACGAAAGGAAAAGGCAAAACATACTTTTGTGCCTTCCTTTTATATGGCTTCTTATTTATTAGATGTCATATGTGCTCCAAATATTTTTGGGGGCCTTAATCTTAGCTAGCATGTCTCATAAGCTCTTGTGCATGTTTATTTTTAGATTTTATGAGACCAAAAATATAAGAGATTGTATTTAGTTATCATGACTTTTTCTTGGCACCATTTCACAACAATATTTTTTGTAAAGAATGTCCAAGGTTGACCAATGAAACAAATAAGCTCATAAATTATATTGGTCATTGAAACCTATCAGAGGACCTAAATTTTCTAGAGATTTATGGTGCAACTACAACAACTCATATTTTTCCTGAGTATGCATCGGATGAGATTCTTCTAGGTGAAATATCTTATCAAATAATTCTTCAAGGTTTCAATGCTTTCTTGTTGAAGGAGGAAAATAAGTGTATTTTTATTGCTTATAGTTACAAGCTAAGCCATCACTTCATAAAGGACCCAAAGCATGCAATACAAGAAGTACTAGTGATCTTGATACAAATTCCCACTTGGGAAATACAAAACACATGACCCGAAATGCCTTGTGACAAATAAATATGATCTAATATATTTAGTTTGGCCATATTGTTCTTAGAAGATGCCCATGAGTAGAATGAGGTTTTGGAAATGCAAAAGAACCCTCGGCTAATACTCTTTAAAACTTTATTCATTGATGAACAAATGGAGGAGATAACTAGGGGACTAGGTTAGGAAGAAAGAGATAATAAAGAATATAAAGAAGCTAGAATATTAAAGGAGACCATACTAAAAGATGAACAAATTAGACAACAACGCGAGCAATAACAACAAAGGAAAATTGAAGAGGAACTTAGAGTAAAGTATGAGGAAGAAGCTACATAAGTAGAGTTAGAAAGGTAAAGAATAGTCTACATAGCTAAGAAGAGGAAGAAAGACTTGGGGATAGCTAGAAAGAAACAAAGACAAGAGGAATAAGCTAAGAGGAAAGAATAACACAATTTAATTCAAGATTAGCTTAGGAGGAAAGTCGAAGAGGAGAAAATACATGCTATATAAAGTAAATTGCAAGAGGAGAATAGGAATATAGAAGAAGAAGAAAAAATAGAGGTTAATAGGGGAAGAAGAAAATAAAGGAAGAGACAAGGAAAAGTTACAATAAAAAGAAGCTAAGAAATCACTAGGAAATAGTGAGACTCTAGTGAGCAAGTAATATCAACCAGAAAAGTAGAGTTCACATTAGCAACATGTTTAGAAGTCTATAGTAGCACCTAATGAAGTCATTAATTTGACTAAATATGAGGAGGCTACTCCTAAATCAAGTGACCAAAGTCAAGAGCTAGTGGTGAAGCAAAGAATTAATAAAGGTAAATTACCTACAATGGAGCAAGTGTATACCTTAGGGAGTCTTGAGAATGCTTTTTCATACAATGGTCAACCTATTCTCAATCTTATTTAAGAGGTGTCTAACTTAGATTATATTGGGTATAATTGACACAACAAGCCAATGTGAAGAGATCACAAGTTGATGTGGATAGTGTTATTCTATGCATTAGTGAGGAATTATTGTTAGATGTTAAGAGACAAGCTTAGTGAGGGACACCCATTTCTCATGTGGCTATTGTTAAAAATAAAGTCAAGAGGAATGAAATTGAGGATATGAGACAAGAGGTTGTATCTCTTAGAAATCTATAATGGTATTATAAGGAAACCCAAGGGATTATGGACAAGTTTTTTGAGGAAGTCCTCAAAGAGGACTTAATCAGTGATCATATTAGAAAATAATTCACAATAAAGTATTGGTACTATTGGATTAAACTATGATTTTTGTCCATTTTTTGTAATGAGAATCTCATCTAGAAGGAGAAATGGGCCAAAAATCAAGACCAAATAACATTATCAAGGAAAATGCAAAGGAGGTGTGGCCATGAGGAGCATGGGAACAAAATATTAAAGAAGAGTGGGATATATAAAATCAAACAAGCATTGATCTATTGGGATAATTTGGATGAAGTGTTACAAAGTCAAGTTTAAGATGAACAGTTAACCTATTTTAAAATTTGGGATCTCGTGGAGGATATCATGTCTTACAGTATGTTACCAAGTTTTGGTTTGTTGGAGGATTTTCAGTCAACTGAAAAGGCATTAGAAGAGTTCAAAGGGACCATAAATGAATGATAAGTGGATTTCAAAAGTATACCTCACTTAAGCATAATCATATTCATATATTTCCAACTAGGGAATTCAAAATGGTCACTCAACTAGAGACAACTATTTGGAGAATGCTTTCAGAGAATTAACTAAGGGAACATGTGTTGGTCTCTAGGAAAACTCAACCTATTATTTATATTTTAAACCTCTCTAGAGACCAACACATGTTTCCTTAGTTAATTCTCTGATAGGAGTTGTTTGAAGGATGGGGAAAATATGATCTTAAGCATGCATACATTGATATTCCTAGTTCCCATAAAATATAGTGGCATGCAACAATTTTACCAAATTTTCTAATTTTTTTCTTTATAGGAAATGGTATTTTGGATAGGAGGCAATTGTAGAAGAATTCGAGCAACAAATTATTGCAAGTTAATTCATAAACTCTTATGGAGTCAAGAAAATTTGTTCACTAAAGATTTGTGTGCATTCATTCATTATCATGGATTATTTTACTATTAATTAAGTATCATAGACACCAATTTATCTTGAAATGGTTTATTAAATTACTAGGCATTAGTTTTGATGAAAGATTATATACTTCAATAGTTATTTTTATTTTATATTATGACATGAATGATATGGAATTATTTCTAAGTGTTCTACTATTATAATTTTCTCTTTTCCTAGAGGAAAAATAGTAATTTTCTATTAATTTGAGAAAATTACATGTTGTAGATGCCAACCAAGCATATGCATATAGTTAGGTTGAAGCCTTCAAAAAATATATATGTCTGTACAAAAGGTCACCCAAGAGGGTATGTTGTAGCTGATCGGATAAATATGTACATGGATATAAAAAGCATAAAAACTATTATGTTATATATCAACAAGAATGACTATATTTAGGGCCTATCAACCCCCTAAAAATTATGATCTATGTATAACCGATGGTAATACAAGTAATGTTCGTCATCCCACTATTCTTGTATTAACCATAGACCCTTCAGCTGGACTGTGGCCTCCTTGGATAGCCAGTCAGCAATCTGATTACGTTCCCTGTATATATGATGACAAGAAATATAATCAAAATGTGATTTGAATTGTATGAATTCATCCAAAATTTTCCTCAGAGAGTGCACATGACATATGTTTGTGTTATTGAACCAATTTATAATGATTTTGGAGTCCCTGGAAATCTAAAGGTGTCCGCAATCATGGTTTAGAGCAAAATAAAGCAAATGTCTAAGACTGATGAGTTCAACATAGTTGTGTGTTCCAGCCCCCAGGCACATCTGGATATGGTATGAATGAGTGACAGATAGATGCAAAATTACTTCACCCCGTCCACCCCCCCACATCCTTGATATTGAGCAGAGCCATCAAAGTATTTCTACTATTATAATTTTCGTCTCTTTCTATAATTAAAATACTTTATGTTTCTTGAATGTTATGTTATTGTAGTAAGTTCTTATTAAAATTATTTCATAGAGAATCAAAGGTTATTGATAATTGTTCATTAATTGTTCCTATAGGTTATCCTTGGTAATGGTTTTTTTCCAAAGTTCTTAGAATAGTTTATTTTTTCATCAATCATAAAAAAAAAAAAATATATAAAAGGCAAAAAAATGAAACTTTTGAAATAACTTGTAAATACCATCAAAATGGTTATTGGGCCATTAACTTAGAGGGCTATCCCATTCCAAATAGGGAAGAGTCTAATTGGGCATCTTCCTTTGGTTTAATCTCTATTGTTGAGAATTCAGAATCTATCCTCTTCGACAAATTTGCCACTAGAAGGGGGGGCAATGTATGGCAAGCTATACAAATAACTCACATTTGGAAATCGTTACTCCTATTCCTATAGGGTAGATTGTTGGAATCCTATACCTCAAGATGTGGAAAATGTTGGACCTGATAGTCAATCTTGTATACAATATCAAATAAGGAAGTGAACAATTTTAAACATGTTACTTGAGATTATATTTAGAAAATAAATGCATTGCTTATAACTCCTTTGCTTCCTCATCATAGAGCTACTAGCATTGTAACAATAAATCACGAACACACATTGGTTCATGCAATAGAAGATTTAGTGAATTAGCTTTAAAATAAATCTCCCAACCTTTCATATTAATTCCTCCAACTCCTATCTCTCATCTTGTAACCTCACTTAAAAGCGACCGTTCTAATCAACACTCAACTTCAAATTCAAGTAACTCAAAAGGATCAAATTTATATGATCAATTAGAAATGGCCAATAATGAGAATGTTAACCAACCTTTGGTAGCTTAGGATTCTTTAGCTTTACCTAGATAGTTAGATAACTTACCCAGGCATCCAAAGCGACCACTCCCTAGGTGTGACCATAGAATGTTTATTCCACCAAAGGACCATATTAAGAAAATTATTGTGGCCATTAGATTAATGAATATACAACATGGAGAAGTGTTATGTAGCATTTCCCATACACTTTTGAAAATATAACATCCACTTGGTATTTCAACTTGCCAATAGGATAAACCACTAATTGGGATTAATTCTAAAATGCTTTCATAGATAAATTTGGGAAAGAAACTACAGTAGGTTCATTAATGGTAGAACCATTCTCTCTAGTTATAGGCCTAAGGAAAATCTTAAATACTTCAACCAAAGACCCACCATATTTTTAAACTAGTTTAAAGATAGCATTACCCCACACAAAGAATTGTCGATTGTGTTTTATGTGAATGCTTTACCTACATCAATTTATATGTTTGTTAAGCAAATACTTTAGTGGTAACTTTAAAAGAAATTAAGAAATTAAATTTTGAAATGAATTGTTGTAAAGAGGGATAAACAAATCTTGCGAAAAAAGGAGAGTACACCACCCAAAAAATGTCTTATTCTACTTAGGCCTCAACCAAATTAACATGTAGAAAGCAAAGAAAAGGATTCCATGGATATGGAGAGTATGCATAGGATGATCATATGGCTATCTAATGAAATACATGATACGAAGAGAAATTATGGGAAAGGAAATTTAAATCCAAGACCATAAAGGCCATTTTTTAGAAGACATGTCCCTCCCAAAGATAGTTAACTACATATTGCAAACTTAAACGTTGATTTGGAAGAAGTAGCCATAGGTGAATACTATAACAATCATCAAGCTAATCATTCTAAGAAATATGTTAACAATGGATTGTTGTAATGAATTTGATGCAATAAATATTTAGGCAGTTATGTACAAGTAGAGGGATATAATGAACAATAAGAGAGAGAAGTGGAGGAATAATTTCCTAAATATACCAATAAAATAGCTAGGTTCTGCGGGATATGTTTCTTAGTGTGAATTTGACTAAGGATGATGAAGAAGTGGTGGAAGAAGTTTTGGTAATATAAAATAGGAGTAGGGGGTTATACCTCATCAACAAGTTACATATCAAACCCTTGATACAAGGAAAACATGGAATTTTAATCTTATTTGTAGACCTAATCTTGTGATTTCTAATGTACAAAAGCCTTCAATTAGTTATTCAGAATTTTTGGAGTATAATGTTGTGGAAGATCTTAAGAAAACCAAAACAAATATTTCAATACTTGATATATGTATGATTTCACAGTATTGGAAGTTATTGTAGAATTCCTTGAAAGATGAGGATATGCAATCTTCAAAGTCTACTAAATCTACTATCAAGGCAGTGAGAAATAATACATAGAAAATAGCAAGCAATGATGCACTAATAGAGAGAAAGTCTGAGTCTTAGACTCCTCTCTTCTTACTAACTTTTGATATATTTAACTGGAACATTCATAATTGCCTTATAGACTCGAGTACATTTTCTAATTTCATGTTGTACTTTATGTTCAGCAATATAAATGTAACTTCAACTAGATGTTTAACACATCGTCATCTAGCTTGATAGATTAGAGGTTAAAGCAATTGGTGAATTTAAAGATGATTTGATCAAGATAGCTTTTAATTTCAAGGTTTATCAAATTATAAGCATTGTGGTTGTTTATTTTGTAAGAATATTGTATATTTCTTATTAGAGATTAGTCTCAAAAATTACAAGATTATTTGTAAAAGATTGATCACACCTTTGGCTTCCATGGAATGTACAACCAAACAAGATAAAAAATGATAGAGAAAGGTATATGAAGCATATTGTTGCTGGTATTTAAGCAACTAATGAAACTTTGTCTTTAAAATGTGCAATCCTTAGAAATTAATTCTCTAGAAGGATTTTGGTAATTTTATTGTTGTAGCTTCGGAAGTACCTACCACATAATGATCTAAATTGATTTTATAGGAAGATAGTTGTTCCAAGATGTGAGGTACCACTAATTGTGTAAAATATATATGTTTTAGTTTTTTTTATAACCCAAAAAGAATAGAATATTTAAATAACAACAAAAACCAAGTAAATTTAAGTATACCCCTAATATACTAACTTTACATATCAAAGGTTATGAATCCCAAGAGGGAGTTGGAGCTATTTGTTTGCTTATTGATCCAAGGGTAAACACAATTTCCTTTATTGTAAATTAGATTTTGATTAGAGGTTGATATTTCGTAAGTGTATGGTCTATTGCTTAGTAGAGATTGGTCTAAAAAATTATAAGGCTATTTTGCATCAGATTGATCACTACTTTGGCTTCCATGGAATGGACAACCTAACAAGATCAAAGTTAGTTGAGGAAGTTATATGAAGTGTATTTTTACTGCTATTGAAGCAACTAATGAACCTTTATCTTTAAAATGTCCAATCATAAGAAATTATGATCTAGACTCTAATTTTGGAAATTTGCTTGTTATAGCTTCTAAGGTACTTAAAATACAATGATTTAAATTAACTTTACAAGAATATAGTTGTCCTAAGATCAGAGGTACCACTAATTTTGTAAGACATATAGGTTCTAGTCCATCTAATAACCCAAAAGCATTACAAAAAATATTTATTTTTTTAAAGTAGATTTAAATATACTTCTAATATATGGAATCTATATTTCAATGGTTCCAAGTCCTAAGAGGGAATTAAACTTATTTTATTGTTGATCAATCCAAGGGGTAAGAATGGTTTCCTTTCTCATAGATTATTGTTTGATGGTACCAATAACACTATCAAGTACGAGGCTCTAGTCCAAGGTTTAAAAACACATTTTAATCTAAAAATTAAAAGAATTGAAGAATTTGGAAATCATAGTTAAACAAATTAAAAATGTGATACACTACAATTCCCCACATTTGAAGAATTATTAATAGGAAGTTCATAGGTTGATTGATTGTTTTAAAGTCTTTGATATCTCTACTATCCCTCATTCTAAAAACCTAGTTGTTGATTCATTAACTGTTGTTGCTTTTAGGCTCTCTCGTTTGGAGGACTTTGAAGCAAGTTTTCAGGGATGATGAACAAATATTATAATTTCTCACCAAGGATGATAATTTTAAGGATCTATCTATTGATGACGATGAGTTCTAGGTGACTCTAGAAGGGGATAAAGAAAAGACAATTAAGGGGAATTTATACATTATACCCAAAGGGATTATTAACGTGGAAAATACTTTTGATATACAAAATTGATTTAAAAGATCACCATGTAGAAAATATGTTGATAAAATTGCAACTGCTCAAGAAATTTTAATCTGAATCAAGAGACACAATTCTACTCTACTGATCTGCGGAATTCAATTCACAATTTAGAACAACAATATTAGACATGCAATAAGAAATAACACACATACACAATATTTTTTCTAGGGGAATCCAACTGTGAAAAAACCCTCAAGCCTCTTTGCATTAATTGGATGAATATAGATGTATTACAATTGCTTGCCCGCACTGAGCAGAACCTGCAAGTGAATAACCTATCTCTCTACTCAATGAAAATATTTGACCCAAACTTAGTCAATTTATGCCTTTGCTTGAGCCCCTATTTCCTTGTGTAATTCGTAGAGGATTAGCCCCTATTTTTTAGGAATTTTCCTCCAATTGATTATGCAATTCCCAAGGTTTGATCATCTGACCACATGCAACACCTATACACACAAACTAGTTTACAACTGCTTGTTACATTGCCTTGGAATCTCCACCACAGTTGGGGAACTCTAATTTTTTTCATGCACTAGTTATTTTAGGTTGATTGATCAGTTAACTGGATGATCACTGAGTTAGACTGTTGTCCCACTGCACAACTGACCTTCCACTAGTTCTATCAACAATTAGAACTAGTTTAACTGAATACAACAGACCATGATTGCTACAAATTAGCAATTACACATGCTTAACTAAACTCCAAGCCCTCTAACTCAAATTTACTAAATAAACTAAGTGACACAAGCCATGTCACACAAGTTAATTACCTCCAAGTTTTCTGTTGATGTGGAAATTCAAATTTTCTCAATTTGACCAAGGAAAAGTCAAATTGAGACTTTCTTGCTGCACTTTTCAACATTGCCTCTCAGTAAGAAGTGGATTATCAACCATCCCTATCCTGCACTTGTGGAATTCAAACTTCCCTTTTTACAAAGCCTTTTGTCAAGATGTCAACATCTTGTTCCTTTGTAAGAATTTATTATAGCAACATTATTTGCCTCTACACACAGACCCGTAAATGATGAAACCAGATATTTATAAGCTTATATCGATTTTTTAAATACTGGATTATCAGAGAGCTTAATGCAGCTTTGATTATCACAATAGATCACAGTTGGATCCATCATCTGACCAAACAATCCTACAAGTATCTTTCTCATCCAGATCGCCTCACATGTTTCTTGACTTACAGCCATGTATTCAACATCTACCGAGCTAAGCACCACAAATCTTTATTTCCCATTATAATAGGAAACCGTTGTGGACCCAAAGCTGAAAATTCCACCTAATGTTCTCTTTTGAATGGAATCCCTAACTAATCTGCATCTGTGAAGCCACACCAATTCACTCCCTCTATCTATCTATACCATAATCCATACTGAGTAGTGTCTCTGAGGTACCATAAAACATGCTTAGTTGCCTTCCAATACAATTTGGTCAGCCTAACCATAGCTTGGCTCAGTTGGCTAACCACATAGAACATATTTGGTCATGTGTTCACAAGATACATTAGTGAACACACTAACTGCCGGTAAATGGTAACATCCATGGCCTTACAACTGTCGATAGAGATGTCTCCATGGGCTTACAACTCTCCATGTGGAATATCTGTAGTATCTCATTGGTATACTTGCCTTAAGACACAAACAATTCCCCATTTTCTTGCCATACTTCCAACCCGAGGAAGTAGTGCAAGAGACCCATGTCTTTCATCTCAAGTTCCCTTGCAAGATCCTCCTTACAAGAGTTGATCAGTTTCTCATCACCTATTAATATGAAATCATCAACATATAAAACAATGATAAGAAATTTACGTTCTACTAGGATATGATAGAGGTTTGCATCCACTTCACTTTTGGTGAAGCCCAATCCTATGAGATAACTGTCGATCCTGGTGTACCAAACAAGGGGTGCATTTTTGAGATAGTACAATGCTCGCTTAAGTCTACACACATGGGACTCTCAATCAAATGTCTCAAAACCTTCTGGTTTATCTATGTACACCTCCTCCTCAATAACACCATTGAGAAATGTTTTTTTTACATCCATCTGGTGGATGTTACACCCCATCTACGCAATCAGTGCAAGAATTGACCAGACGAATGAATACCTTGCTACAGGAGGAAAGGTTGCCTCATAGTCGATTCCCTCAACTTGAGAGAATTCTTTGGCCACAATTCAGGCCTTATACTTCTCTATGCTTTCATTTAATGCATGATTAATTTTGAAGATCCATCTTGAACCCACAACTGATTTATTTGTTAGTCTTGGGACCACTTCCCAAACACTATTCTTCACGATAGATTCATATTTCTTCCATCATTGCGTCAACCCAAACTGGTTTCTCAACTGCTTCCCGAAAAGAGGACGACTCAGTCTCTACTAGCTCAGTCATTAGAGCCATGTAGCTAGTTGTTGACAGTGCTGGACTAGCTAACATGTCAGGGGATCTCCCTAGTAAGAAGTCCCAATAGACCTTAGACCGTTTTGTGTAGGAGTCCCAGCAGTGGGTCATATGGTAATTCTTTGACCACAATTTCGCACAGAGGAAAGTAAGATAACTCTGTTGGTAGCACAGGTGTGACAACTGCAATGAGTCAAGGAAGGTGCATGAGAGGTTCTAACACATTGAGGGTGAGGTGAGTGCGCCCCTTGGAAACCTGTAATAGTACTCGGGTTGGAAGGTTACACACGAGCGAAGATGCATCAAAAACTGGAAAGCAAGTTAGCGAGCAATCCAAAGTGATGGTTAAACCAACAGCACATTTCATAAATATTCATACGTAATTATACAGAATAGTCGATACATGCATGCATAAGCAAACAATACATATATCATTTAGAGTAAACCGTATAGCATAGAATACAATACAACATATGCATGAAACGTGTTGGCTCTGTTATATTAAGAAGTGTAAGTTCCAGTCATACAATACATCCATGTCCAACCACTAGTTCCAATAGTGGAACATTACAACCACAACCGCCTGCTCCTCCAAAGAGATGTATTAGCTCTGTGAAGTGGAGAAGCCAAGGCTCATTACAATATTGTCCAATCTCTCTCCAAGATAGTCTTATCGAAAGCTTGGCTGACCAAAAGACTTTACAATGAGTTATGAGGTTCTATTTATAGCGAAGGGTGGGGTGACCCTTGACATTCCCCTTTGTGACAGTCTATCTACCGTCATGACTCTTCATCTACTATATGACTGTTACATCCAACTATTGACACTTGAACTTCCACTTGACATGATGTTACATTACAATGCACATGTTCTCATGTGAGACAAAATGGCTTGAGCAAGCCATGCAAGACATCACTGACACTCAATCTGTTATGGTGAGACCAACTCTTTGACATGCTTGTGATGGTGAAGGTGGTGAGTTGATGCCAAGCTTGGTTGTCCGTGATGGTGTGCATGCACCCCATTGTGACATCTTGTTGAAGTGAACTCTTGCCTCTGTTGCATCCAGGTACATTAGTGTGGCTCCTTCATCCAACTCGTCTGCTAGCATGCACATTGTCTTCTTGGTGCATGCGAACCAACAACACACTGATGCATAGTGTCTGAGTTGATCTTCTAGTGCGTGTTGGTGGTCATGCACATCAACTATCAACTACATGCTTAGCTTTAGTCAAACTTGCTTCTTGTCTTTGCCTTGGTGAGTGTGCTGAATGGGTTGGATTGCATGTGTGCGCACAATAACATGCATGTTTTTGAATCCCTTGCATGCGATCAACAACACTGCTCACCATGTTTGCTCCGTGCTAGCTGCTGAGATGGATCTATAACTTGTAAGGGCGCAGCTTCATCTGTGAGTGCATGTTGTGCCTCCTGTTGTTCTTGTTCCTACTACAACTCATTCGCTTGTCTGTGCAACTAATGTTCTTCCTTCAATTGATGCTTAAGCACATGCAACTCCTTCTTTGTTCCATTCTTTGTCTTCACGCGATTGCATCGTCACCTCATAGCCTGAGTCTCCAAACTTGCTTTCATCATCAGTGGATTTGCTTGAGATTGCAACTTTGTTCTGCCTCCATGTTTTCAACGACCTTCCTATTGCATTTGTTGCATCTGGTATGCTGCCTTCAGCTATTGTTCATGATGTTGCTCGATGTGATGTTGTTGTCATCATATCTTGATGTCCTTGTCTATGAACAACTTGATGTCTTCGTGAGTAGGCAAGCTCATAAAAATTGATCGACTGCATCTCCAAGTGTGCTCTGAACGATGTCTTCGACTCTGCTCTCTTGGAAACCATTGTACCTATGCTGCGAAGAGGCAGATGAACACCTGCGATACTTGGAGACATGCAAACACTCATGGAAAACAATCTGTCAGTTGAAAACCAAAATGAACTTGAGAACTGACTTACAACATACCTGTGTGACTGATCATGTAGGTCACACAATTTCCATCAGCAGGTTGGGAGACTGATCGCCAAGACTACGCAAGGCATAGTCTAGGCTACTGGGAGGCTGACTGATTGCTGGAACTACGCAATGCACTTTCCAGTCTAGTTGTTGACTACTGGAATTGCGCAATGCGCACTCTCAGCTGGCAATGGTTGCAGGCTCAGTGGTTGCATTGCACAATTTTATGGGCCAATAGTCATTGTCCCTCATAATTGCGCAATGCAAGATTGGAGGAAAGTCACTGGGATAAATGTGCATTTCCTAAGAGGAAAATAGACCATTCCCTCTCAGGATTGCGCAACACTATCTTGGTGAGGCGTAGTCCGGGCCAAGGCTGCCTAGACTTGTTGACGGACAACTGAAAGCGAAAGTGAATGCAGATGCATGGCAAAGCTAAGTGTAAGCATAAATGAATGATTGTGCATGTAAACGGTGAATGGTAGATTCAGAAAACGGAACAACATGCATGTGAGTGAGGCGAATCGCCGAATCGGCAACCATTCGTGAAAAATAGTTTCATGCATGCGATAACAGTGATATGTTAATGAAAAATGAAATGGTGCTTGTACAAGCTAGTATGTATCAAAAAGACAGCAGGCGCTCACTGAAATCAAGCAAATAACGTTCATAAGAAGTGAAACACAAAAAGCGCCAGAAATGCAACACAAGACATGGAAAGCGGGCTTACTCCAAAACATCAGAGTTGAATGTGTTGATAGCTCCTAGATGCGATGTGGGATGTCAAAGCTGCAAGGCTGATGTGAGGAATGAGATCTACAGCGTCCTGTTGATGATTTTTGATAAAAATCTATGTTGTGACATGCATGCCACAAATATAGGGAAAGTGACACTTGGTGGGAGGTTTCTAAAATGATCCTTACATGTAACCCCCAACTGCCAAAAATATATCCCTGAAACAAGGGATGCCTTTGCATGTTGCCTTGGGAGAGGCAGCCCATGCATGCAAGTTTGTTTTCCTTAGTCCCAGAGGGAACTGGTCAACTCAGCTGCACATGCAAGAGGTTGCTCAACTGCTAGGAGAAAATGCGCATTTCTGGCTGGGAGCTGGGTTGGCTGCTAAGAAGATTTGCACAATTTTTGGGTAGAGCAGCTCACTGCTACCCAGATTTGCACAAATTATGGACTGAGCAGCCCAGCTGGGAAGGATTACGCAATTTTTATGGGTGAAGCTTGCTCATCAGAATTGTGCAATTCTAGGGCCCAGCTGGCTACCAGTTAGGATTATGCAATTTATGGAGGGAAGGTTAGTTGCCCTCCAGATTTGTGCAAATTCTTGAAGGAATTGCTCAGCGTGCTGCTGGACCAAGTCTAGATGAACAGCCTGTGAGGGGAATGCATCAAGGTTTGATCGACAGGTTGTCTTTCTGCAAGAAAATCACTAGAGCTTGTGTACTTGACGAAACAAGACATGTTGCTTTGAAGGTTAGTAGGGAGGCTCCAAAACGAAGCTAAGGAAAAATTGTGGAGGGTGGTTGTAGATGCTACAACACTAGTGTACCTCTCAGGAGACCTCCTTTTCTTGCACAAATTTGAAGGAACTCCCACATTCTCCCTTGCATCCTACATAAGTCTATTAACTTCTTTGGTTCTTTTTCTGCCTTCTCTGGATGGTTCTACTTGAGTGGATGTCTCCACTCTCTGCTTCTTTAATTGTGGTTGCTCCACAACTTACTGAGGCTCCTCCTTTGGAGCTAAAAGCTTATCTTCTGGTGGGATTTGAAGCTCCCTCTTAAGAGAGCATTGCATCGCTTTCTCCTCATTAAAATTTACATCCCTTCTTACAACTGTCATTCTAAGGGAAGGTAAGTACACATGGTAATTGTGTGCAGTTTCGGTGTAACCCACAAAAACTCCCAACTCTGTTGTTGGCTCAAGTTTATTTGTCAAATATTTGGAGACATGGCAATAAACAAAGGCTCCAAAAATTATGAAATGAGACAAATCTGACTTTCTCCCCAAGAAAGCCTCCTTCGATGTAATCATACCAAGAATCTGATGAGGATTCTGGTTTTGCAAGCAGACTGTTGTGTTACATGCCTCTGCCCACAAATGCAGTGGTAGGCCTTGGTCATGTAGCATAGCTCTCGCAGCTCCCACAATGATTTGGTTCTTCCTCTTAGCTACCCCATTCTACTGTGGGTTGTGGGGTGTTGTCAACTCTCTTCGAATGCCTTCTTTTGCACATAACTCCTTGAAGTCATTTGAAACATTCTCACCTCCATTTTTGCTCCTGAGAGCCTTCACCTTCTTGCCAATCTCTTTCTCAACTAGTGCCTTAAATTCTACAAACTTTGAGAATGTCTCATCCTTCTTTTGCATGAAGAAGATCCAACACTTCCTTGAGAAATCATCAATAAAAATAACAAAATACTTATGTCAAGTAGTGGAGGTTGTCGAGAAGGGTTCATAAATATCAAAGTGGAATCTTTTAAAGATCGCATGTGCTTTGTTGTCTCAATCATGGAATATGGATTTCACATACCTCCCCATGGTACAACCTTTGCAAACATTCTGCTGCTCAAGTGCTCCTTTTGGTAGGCTAGTGGTTATTTGTTGCATAATTTCCAGGGCACCAAGATGTAAATGGCCCATTCTCTTGTGCCAAAGTTCAACAACATTGCGGCTTTGCATTTTCTCTGCCTTACTAGTTAATGCAGAGTAATCTTCCACATCTAACTTGTACAGGTTCTTTACCCAAACCTCGATCTGCTTCATCTATCCAGTGGCTATGTGTCTGAGGAATTCTTTCCCTTTGCTGAAGATCACATCATAACCACAATCTTCTAAAACTGCTATAGAGATGGGATTCTTCTTTAGGATTGGAACAAACATGACATCTTTGAGGTGAAGAGGGGATCTCTACTCCCTCTTAAAGGTTACTATACCAATCCTGGTAGCATTGTACCTTATGTCATCCCCAAGCTCAATATGCATGTGGAGATCTTTCTCCTCCAGGTCACCGAAAAACTCTCTACACCCTGTCATGTAAAATAAGGCACCATAATCCAAGTACCATACACTTCCCATCATAGAGTTGGCCATGCATGTGATAAGGTTGAATTCTAGCTCAAATTTTGAAGCCAATGCCTTACCTATTGCTCCTCCTGAGTTCTTCTTGATAGAATTTTTGTGTGGACACTTTGTAGCATAGTGCCCAAATTCATGACAATTGAAGCATTTTATTTTGGACAAGTCTTTCTTCTTGCCCCTTGGATGGATTTTGGTTTGGTTTGAGATTTATTCCCTTTTCCCTTCTTTCCCTTTCCAACCAATACAAAATTGTCTTCATCCTCTCCCTTAGATGAGGTTCTGATCCAAGGGATCATAAAAGTGCTCAAAAATGGAAGTGCTCAGAAATGCCCGAAACCAATGCTAGATCATAATGCTTGTCATTCTGAATCCAACGCCACTTGAATAAAAAAAACCGATATCGTATGCTCAAGTTATGATGTTCTGATCGTTTGGCTCAACAACTAAAAAATGTGTAGGTGTGTTGATTGGGTAGTCCGTATTATTGATGTCAACATGCTAACTAGGCGTACGACCAGATGAAGGACCAGTGTAGGCTAGACAAGTGTCACTTTGTCATTGGTCCAATCGGGCGCAGTTGATTGGTTGAATTCATATGGGAGGTCCAATTAGAGGTTGCCACATGGCCCAACCAGAGGCTGCCACATGGCACCTCAGGCTTGTATAAAATTTTGTTTGGTGGCCCACAGGTCTAAGTGGGGATCAAACTCGCAACCTACTACAATCTAACTCTAACCTCCATCATTGCACCATCTCCATGAGTCTTAATAGACTATGGCTTCAACTTATTGTTAAACAGTTAAGGTTTATGCCATGGGGTAGAGGCGTCGGGCGTTATCCCAAACCCTTGGTCATCACACTCAACATGAGATTGTAACAGAGGTGATGACGATAGGGCTTGGGACCAGCCCCTGGCCCATGGTCACAATCTAACCCATAGGACCGATGCGCAAAGGTTAAGTGACTGGTGGAGGGGTTGGGGCTCTAATCCCTAGCCCCATGTTCCATGGTATGCTATATGACCTCAGACGGGTGTTAAATAGGTAGGGCAGAGCATTGGACCCTAGCCCCGGTCCCATGGTGCTACATATAACCACCAGCGGAGGACTTAGGGCTACAGTGGTGAGGGAAAGTTGTTATCCCTGATCCCTGACCCTATGGAGTGATTATGACCGCAACCAACGACGTCATGTGCGGAGACCTGGGGGCAAGCGGTTAACCCAGCCCCTAACCACATGGGCCACACGACCAACGACGGGGCCAATAATTCTAAGCGCATGGGTAATTGGCCAAACTAACTGAGTGACAATTTACACAGATTGCAACGCGAATCTTGCCAGCACCAAGGGAATATTTCGCTTAGTCATTGGTGAAATGGAAAAAAATGTAGAATAGTTAGCCAAATTTACAGTTTGTAGAACACTAAGCAGAAAAAACTTTGGAGATTCATAACTTGATGAGTTTTTGGTCTTTTTGAGCCCAACAAGAGCCCAGATAGGGATTTTTGGGCCTTCTGAATCCATTGGCAACACTAGTTTTTCATTTTGAGCATTATAAACTTATGTAATTACATATTTGAGCACATAATTGAAGAGGCCCAACATTGGAAGCTGGACTCGGAGACGTAGCCCAGGAGGAGTGAACTTCGTTATCAATTGTTATTCTGTGTTGTTGTGTATGATTCATTTGTCTCTATTTATTTTCTGCAAACTAAGTTTTAAGCACTAAAATTTATTTGTTTTTGCAAATTGATCCATTTCCCATAAGACATAAATTTGCTTACAACTTTTTAAACCTTCAAGATTTTAAATTCATATTAGGTTCCATCTATGGTATTCTGCCTGATCTCTTCTTGTACCAAATCAGACCATAAGCGTTCCCAATTCGGTAATTTATCCTTCCCATTCACCATGTCCTGGTAGCTATGTCAGATTTTGGGAAGGCCTATAAGAGCTAGGCTCACCAGGTCATCTTCTGCAACATTCACACCAACCCCTTTAAGCTCATCACAAAATTGTGTAAATATGTTGAGATACTGTGGAATAATATCATTCTTCTTCATCTTAATATTTCAAAGTTTGTCTTTGAGGGCCAGTTTTATATGGTCATTGTTATTCTGGAATAACTTTGTCAATGCCTGTGTAACAACACATATTTTAATCAAGTAAATAAGGAAAGTTTTGAAAAATAACAGCTGCATCTTCCCAGGTAGCTGACCCTGGGCTATATTGGTCCCATTGGACCTTGACTTGCTCAAACTCACGGTTCCTGAGTCAACGAACCCGGTGGTCCAGTATACAGAATGGTTCGACTTGAAGGGCTCCTTCCTCAGAAACCTGCAATTTGTCAAATTTCAAAACATGGGATGGGTCGGGTACATATTTTCTAAGCATAGAAACATGAAACACATTATGCATCTTTCTTAGATGGAATGGCAGCTCGAGCTTGTAAGCAATTGGTCCAATCCTCTCTAGGATCGTGAATGGCCCAACAAATCTAGGTGATAGCTTTGTTCCCTTACCCATCCTAAAGGAACTTTTAAAGGGTTTGATTCTAATGAAAACTTGGCTTCCTTCCTGAAAGTTTCTATCAATTCTCTTTGTATCAGCATAACTTTTTTGGCAATCCTTGGCTTCTTTCAGTCTCTGCTTAATTGTGGCCATTTGTTCTTCCATTTCTTGGAGCATTTCGGGTCCCAACATGACTCGATCCTCTAATCGATCCCAACTTAACGGAGTACGACATGGTCTTCCATACAAGATTTCGAAGGGAGCTGCCTGTATTGAACTGTGGTAACTGTTGTTGTAGGCAAATTCTACTAAGGGAAGGTATTTCTCCCATTGGCTTTGTTGATCCATGACATACATTCTTAACATGTCCTCCAACACTTGGTTCACTCTTTCTATTTGACCATCTGTCTCTGGGTGATATGCTGTACTGAAATTTAGTTGTGTTCCCATAGATTGTAATAGACTTTTCCAAAATCTGGAAGTAAAACGTGCGTCTCTATCAGATATTATCTTGCGTGGTACTCCATGAAGGCGAATTATTTCTTTCAGGAAAATTTGAGCGATCGCTGATGCTTCAAAGGTGGTCTTGACTGGAATGAAGTGAGCACTCTTAGTTAATTTATCAACCACAACCATAATACAGTCATGTCTCTGGGACGTCATAGGTAAGCCTCCAATAAAATCCATCGAAACAATCTCCCACTTAGTTTCTGGTATATCATGGGGTTGTAAAAGTCCTGTCGGGTGATGATGTTCAACTTTAACCTGTTGACATTCTAAACATCGAGCCACAAACATTGTTATATCCTTTTTCATTCCTGTCCAGAAAAATAGTTGTTTTAAGTGTGCATACATTTTCTGGACTCCTGGATGCGCAGTGTATGGAGCTTGATGGGCTTCCTTCATTATTAAATTTCGAAGATCAGCATCTTCTGGGACATAAATCCTATCCTTATATCATAGCAATCCATCATTTTCTAAGGTGTATTCCTCCCACTTGGTTGCCATAGGTAGCTCTTCTTGTAAGGCAAATTTTATTTTCTGGTAATGTGGGTCCCTTACTAAATGATTTAGAATCTAGCTCCTCAAGTCTATCTTTAATGTCGTCATTGAATGAAGTCTAGGTCTCCTACTTAAAGCATCTGCTACTTTGTTCTCTTTTCCCTTAATATAGGATATTTTGAAGTCATAATCACTAAGTAGCTCACTCCAGCGTCGCTGTCGAGCATTGAGGTCCTTTTGTGTGAAGATATACTCAAGACTTTTATGATCTGTTCGTAACTCAAATTCACGCCCCATTAGATAATGTCTCCACAATTTCAAGGCCATTACAACCGCTGCTAATTCCAGATCATGAGTTGCATAGTTGATTTCATGGCCCTTAAGTTTTCGAGAAGCATAAGCAATAACTCCTTCATCTTGCATCAAGACTGCACCTAATCCTTCTTCTGATGCATCAGTGCATACAAGAAAGTCCTTGTCCATGTTAGGTACCTTTAATATTGGGGCCATTGTGAGTCGATGTTTTAACTCGTTAAATGCTTTCTCACACTCACTTGTCCATTCAAACTTAACCCCTTTCTTTTGAAGGTGGGTGATGGGATTAGATATTTGCGAGAACCTTTCTAAAAACCATCTATAGTAGCCTGCTAATCCCATAAAGCTGCGTACTTCTTTGACATTCCGAGGAGTGGGCCAAGTCATTATAGTTTCAAACTTACTGTAATCCACTGCAATTCCCTTCCCGCTAATGGTATGGCCTAGATATTGAATTTCTCTCTCAAAGAAGGAACATTTAGAAAGTTTTCCATAGAGCTTATTTTCTCTAAGGCATTGTAGTACCAACCTCAAGTGTTCTAGATGCTCTTTCTCATTACGGGAATAAATGAGGATGTCATCCAAGAATACTTGGACGAAGCGGTCCAGATATTTTCGGAAGACACTATTCATCAAGTTCATGAAGGTTGCTGGGGCATTAGTCAAACCAAATGGCATAACAATAAACTCATAGTGTCCATAGCGTGTTCTGAACATCGTTTTAGGTATGTCTTCCTCCTTGATTCTTAGTTGATGATAACCTGACCGTAAGTCTATCTTGGAGAATATTGAAGCTCCTTTTAGTTGGTCAAAGAGGTCATCGATTCGAGGCATTGGGTACCTGTTTCGGATGGTGGCCTTGTTTAGATCTCGATAATCAATACATAACCTAAGAGTTCCATCCTTCTTCTTTACAAAAATTACTGGTGCACCCCAAGGTGACACACTGGGTCTTATAAAACCTTGGTCAAGAAGTTCTTTGAGTTGTATACTCAATTCATTAAGCTCTGGAACAGTCATTCGATAAGGTGCTTTAGATATGGGTTCCACTTCTGGTTTCAAGGTTATGGAGAAATCAATTTCTCGAACTGGAGGCAAACCTGGTAATTCTGGAGGAAATACATCCGCAAATTCGGAAAGTAGTGGGTGCAATTTATCCGAGGACTTCTCATTGGTAGGAACCATTTCCACCGCATAAATCTTGCACCCTTTCCTCAAACACTTATTAACTTTCTTGGCTGATATGAGGCGTAATGTAACATCACGTCTAATCCCATTTATCACCTTGGTTTCTCCTTGGTCATTTCTTATGAGGACTGTTTTATTATAAAAATCCAATATAGCTTTATGGGATTCAAGCCAATCCATTCCCACGATTAAGTCATACGTTCCGAGAGTTGTACTATATAGATTCATCTTGGTATCACACCCCCCAATGTTAACACTACAATCTCTTACCATTGACCCTACTGATTGCTGAAAGCCTGACGCCATTTCTACCATTCTAAAGTTACTTTGCTCATGAGCTGTCAATCCACATCTAAGTATTGTTGAAGGTGAAATAAAACTATCATTAGCACCTGGATCAATTAACACAGATAGAGGGATGTTATTGATCATACCTGCAGATTCTACTACAGTGGCTTGGTGCTCAGCCTGGCGATGGTTTATAGCTGCATGAATTCGATGTGGGTTTTGTGGTCTTCCTCCTTTTGCTTTGTATTCCTGTTTTTTAATCCTTGCTTGATAACTTGGACAATCTTGTCTATAATGTGGACCTTTACAATGCCAACATTCTACTTGTGCCTGCTTCGAATGTTGTACTCGTCCTTGGTCACCGAATCTTCTATTCCTCCCATTAATCAAGGAGGGTTGACCTTTACGACCTCTTGGAGGTGGTTGAGAAGTGGTGCTAGCAATCCGAGAAATAGTGCTTTGTCTTCCTTGGAATCTATATGGCTGCCCCCTGGTTTCTTTAGCCTCATTGTGGAATGCTCCTTTCCTGAATTTCCATCAACTATCATTTGTTTCTTCATATTGATTTTCCTTAAGACTTGTTTGGCCAAACTAGTGGTTGTTGCCATAGTGGTGGGTTTCCACATGGCGAATTCTGCTCGGACTAAGGGGTCAAGTCCATGTAAGAATCTTTCAGCTTGACGTCTATCATCAGCCATATAGTCCACGTGATTGACCAACGAATAAAACTCAGCTTCATAGTCCTCGATAGATCTACCATTTTGTCGTACTTCATGAAAGGCTCCTACTTGTTGGTATTTATAGTCCTCTGATAGGTACCTAGTTCGGAAGGCTTCCTCAAACATTTCCCAAGTAACTTGTACTGGTGGAACTTGCATCTTCGTTTCTTCATTTATCCACCATAATAAGGCATCTCCTTTTAGTAGACTCATTGATATCTGGGCTTTTTCGGTAGAAGTGTACGCCTTAAAACTAAGTGCTCTTTTGACAGCCATTACCCAGGCTTCCGCTTTAGAACCCCCTTCTAGACTCGTAAACTCTGGTAATTTGGATTTTTGGACTTCTTTCATAATATCAAGTGTTACTTGTCCATCTTTGATATTGAGTTGAGAATTTAAGTCTTGTCTCTGTTTCTCTTCCACCTCCTTTTGCACATTTCCTAGATCTTGCCCTTAGCTTGAGACCCAAGCCTTAAAGATATTGGTCAATTCTCCAAGGGAATGTAATATAGCTTGCTCAATTGGGGTTCCTATCTCGGAAGAACCGGGAGGTGGTGTTTCTACTCCAAGGTTGTTTTGGTTTTGTCTTCGACGTTTAGGAGCCATGATCTACCCTGTAATTACAGTGGATTTATCTATTACTTTTATGCCAAAAGTTATAACAAATTTAGTTACAAGTGAAGCATAATTTATGACGAATTTCGAAGTATATATAAAAACAAGTTTAGTACGAAAGATTCTATCAATCACGAAGATGTGATTCAATATCCACCAAAATTCGAAGAAGTGCTTTGAGTCTCGTGAGTAAAGAATCTTTTTTTTTTCTATTACTAGATTACAATCAATCATATGGAAAGTAACACAAAAATGACATTTTCCTTTTAATCACATTCAGTTAATATTTTCATGTCATGTGTTAAAAGGAAAGAAATATGGTTAAATTTTGTTATGACAGTATAAAATTTGTATTGATGTTTAGTTCAGTAAATTTGGTATATGGTGAAGTAATATTAATATATATGTCATAAAATTTATGAATCAAGCATAAAATTATTCCACACCATAAGAAAAGACACTGCCACCCGACCCAGAACTGGGATCGGATTGATGGGGAAGGTTATTCTCCCCAACACAAAAAAAAAAAAATCATTATTAATTATTATTCGCCTGCAAGCGCACCCGCGAAGGCAACACCATTTCAAATCTTGTAAATTACAATACAATTAGGCATAGAATTGCCTGCCTAAGATAGAAAATTGTAAACTTGTCGAGAAATCTGTCCATACTGATCAACCTCATATCGTGGTTTGAAACATTCAGACACCTGCAATCTCGCAATATACTCTTACAAATTTCCTCCCGAATGATGCTAGTTTTCGAAAATATGAAGAATGGCAGGACAATTGATGTAGTGTACTCATTATAGAGTGTTGTCAGCAAGGAGAGAGTCTCCTCAGTTCTCGTTTGTCAAAATATCAAAATATCAAAATATCAAAATGTCAAAATATTGAAACATGGATTCTTGCAGTGGATTAATGATAAGCATCAACCATTTAGTACATTAATATCATCAATTATCTATCTAGTGAGAAAAATAGATTAACCCCAAACCATTCATTTCTTTCACACATATAGAGAGCTTAACGAAAAGGTGGATGACTCGTC
>APFE031401818.1:0-35658 GCA_000404065.3 Pinus taeda | reverse complement strand
TTTATTTATTTATTATTTTAATATGATTTATTTATTATTCATTATTTTTATTATTACCTATTATTTTGTATTATTTTGTATTATTTATTATTTATTAAGTGGTTTATTTAATTTTATTCATTATTTTTTTTATTATTATTAATTATTATTTTTGTATTATTTTTATTAGTTCTTATTATTTATTATTGATTATTAAGGGACGGATGTTACACCCTGAGGATGGGAGGAGGTTGAATCAATGCCTATATCTTCTTCTTATTTCTCATTATAAAGGGTTGGACTCAGCTGGATATTTATGCCTTGATTGTACATCATTTTGTAGCAGTTTAGCAGGAGATTAATAAAAATTGTAGCTATTTCTTTGGGATCCATGTGGTATGGAGTTTATTTCAATTTCTTCTCTTGTGATCATATGTTAGATTGTTTTGTGTACTTCATTAATCATTTTATTTCTTCTAAGTGAATGTTTTCAAGTTGATGGGCAGAATTCATTACATCATTGCTCTACTTTGGGGAAATATTCACCATTATATGCTTTATACAGTCTAGGAAGGATCCATGGTAATCACATGCTCTTCCTCACTTCTCACCAGTCTTAAAATGCCTCACCTATCATGCCCTACAGTGCTAAACCTTATGCCTACCTTGCCCCATTGAACACCCTACAATTTTGACCTAATTCCCCAGCCCTAATTGTCTGGCTCCTCCTGATCCAGCAAAACCCATTCAAAATCAAATCAAACCTTGTGGTACTATACCTAGCTTAATATCATTTTCCTAATCCAGTCATCTTGGCTGAGATCCTTATGGAGAGAGCCCTCTCTCGGCCTAATAGGGCTAGGTACTTGGCTAAGCATGGTTTGCGGTTACCTTGGCATTGCCATCCTTCAACCTAAGATTCAATCCAAGTGATAACAATATAATCAAATTCTTAATTTTCATCTCTAGTGTTGCTTCACTGCCAACAAGCCTAGAAAACACCTTGATGGAGTCACTATAGGAACACAAGCATTTATTTGTTTTTAGTGACCCTGAATAGTGCCCTGATGAAGTTGCTTGCTTCACATATCTATGGAGGAAGCCTTTCTCTTATTTCACCATTTATTTATTTATAGAACTATGCTTTGGCAGTTATTATTTCATGGGACAGAAGAGAGATCCTGAATTATTGAGAGTAGAAGAGGTTTTTACCTCAGAGAAGGTTATATATACCTCTTATATTCGTTTGCCCGCTATTGATTTTCCATTTTCCCTTCTTTTACTCAATTGGCTTGGTAAGAAGAACACCATTTAGTTACAACGCAAGTCAAGGAATGAAGATCCTACAATAGATATGGGCTTCGACCAAAGGCTTCCCGTTCAAATGGATCATATTTTTAATTCATACATCATTGCATTTAAAGATTTGTAAACCCAAGATAGAGAATAGGATGAAAAATAATCCAAGCATTGTTCATCATCACAACTTCCCTTTCCTAGCTTTCCAAATTGTATTTTGAGCCAACAAGAAACATCTTTCATGAAAATTATTTTTAAGAAAAAAAATGAAAGGAAAGACAAGGCATAACAGGAAGACAAAATAAAAAATAGTGCAAAAGTAAATCTTAACTAAAAATTAGCATGGGAGATAAACAAAAAAAGCACACCAAATACAATAATTAGTGCAGGTTGGAATGCAACTTCAAGCAATGCGACTAGAGAGCTAAAATGTACCTAAACCTACTCCTAACCTAATGGGCTAGAAGGTCAATGCTAAGTGTAATGGAATTTCTAGTGTAGCCACTATAATTGGCCCTGACCTGCAATAAAAAAGATAAAATCAATTGAAAGAAATATAAATAATTGTGCAAGATTAAAGAAAACAATTTGAAAAGCTTGCACAATGAATGGAAGGTCTTGTTTATCAATAGAAATATGTGCCATACTAACTAGCTTTAACACGTTTTGAGGTTTACCTTGTTTCTTGAAATGATGATTAGACAAACCTTTAAGGGTTCTTGTGGAAGTACATTCATTCATGTTTAAGAAAGATCAAAACTTATTGTTAACAACAAAAAAATTATACATGCATCTGTACAATCTAGCAGAACATATAGATGAATCATTTCTAGCTGAAAACATCATGAAATGAAAAAAATCAAAAGATCTCCAAATTTTTAACTTGTAAAGTCTACCCACGCAGGACATCCAAAGATAGAAATTAACAACCGCATGGATTTTTCTCTGATAGTCACGTGGTCAAACAATAGTCTATGTCAGTGGTCCAGGACCACTTCACACACTTGGAGTTGGGATTCTGTGACATGTACCACCCAAGGACAACCGATTTCTAGTCGACTTGGAGATATAAAACCCCCAAGGGATCCTATTGTCCTACTCATAAGTCATTTTCTCATTAATGAACTAAGAGAGGGAAGAGGAGTTCAAAATTCCATATAAATAAGCCATTGGAAGACAAAAAACAAGAAGTAGAGCATTATTATGCTGGAAAATTTCCTCCATAAAAATCCAACATTTCATTAAGAAGAGGATTTCACCATTGAGAGTCTCCATACTTCTTTAAGAGAGAGAGGATGCTTGCAAGGATATTGAAGAAATAAAATTCTTTGTTGAGGATTTTTGAACACCATTGCTCAAACAATTATCTCCATGTGTTTGGAATTCATCTAGTGTATCTCTTCTACTTTCAACAGTCAATAAATGGATCCCTTTTCCTAAATATTGTTGACTTGTTTGCTTCATTAAGTTTTTTTATTTGTGTTACCTAGCATAGTTTTTAGTTTATGCTTATGTATGCATTGCTTCCATTATTTCAGTGCCTTGCTATTTAAGTTGTCCACTAACAACAACAAACTTTTTTTTTACTCCTTGTAGGTAACAACCAACTCCAAGGAAAGTGCTTTTGGCACTCCATAATAGTAGAAACACAATAACACTTATTATTTGTGATGGATATTTCTAGGTAATATTTCTCTAACCATTCAGGGATTGGATCATGATATCCAAAATAGCATATTTGAAAACCTTGATGCTCATGAGAAAATGAACTTTCAGTTAACACATTTAAATTGCAAAAAGAATCCTCTTAGGGGAATTTTATCTTATTTTGTTTAGAAGCCTTGTCAAGATTGTGAGAAGCTAACATAACCATCATCTCATGTTGAAGTGCCTCAATTATCTAACAAGAATCTAAATTGTGAAATGATAAACCATGAAGGTCATTGAATTCAACAAAATCAATCAATGTAAAATGACTATGATCAGATTGATGACTATAAAAGCCTCAATTATCCATTAGTTTCGTTTGTATATGATTAGACACTATTCCAACAATATGAAATTTTAATGCATTTAAAACAATCATTGACATTGAAAACTTAGGAAACCATTTAGGATACTTGGCTGGTGAAAGATTGGAAACAAGGGTCAAATCAAATAGGTATTCATATCAACACAAGGGTTTTGATTCACTGAATGGATCTAGCATTTTCTATCATTTAAGGAGAGATATTGTGACACAAATATGATTAACCTCATGACATACCCAAGAGGTATAATAAGTTGATCGATCTCAGAAGTGTTTGACAAAGGGAAATCCTTCAACCAGTAATGAACTTTGTCTTGAAAATTAGAATGAAAGGATTTGAAGTTGTGTGTATCCATAAAATATATACTCCCCAATCCTAAGCATGATGCAAGGGATTCAAATTATGAATAATTAACTAAAAAATAATCTTTCATCTGATCAAAAACTCTATCTTGAGGGTTTAGGGAATTAAATTGAAAACACTGAAATTCTTTCAAGAATGAGCTTACTTCCAGTGGGTGAATATTAAGGAAACAATTATGCATGAAAATATATATATAATTTAGTTTAGAGATATCAATAGGATTATGAGAACCTGACATAACCATCAGTAATGGATGAAGTGCCTCAACTTCCTGGTTGGTCTCTAAACTTTCTGATGGTGGATCATCGAAATTTTGTGGCTTAGAAAAATCAATAGGTAAATATTCACCATTATCATTACATGTATCAATGAAATCACTATTAATGCCACTAGTTTAATCAGTCTTAAGATTGAACATTTCATATTCTTGATGGACAGAGCATTAGGTGCATTAGTCTGAAAAATCCCTTGATCGTTCAAGGTTGTAGCATCTTCCTCCTGACTTATAAAATATTTAAAAATGAATATATCATGAATAATAGATTTGAGATTTTCATCCTATGATTGTAAGATCACACCATCTTGTACCTGGTTGCAATCACAACCATCCAAACAAGGATGTAAAGAATTAAGAAAATTTGTTGGTCTAACAGACTTATCCAACATATCTGGGTACAATGAATAATGTGCTAGAGGTGAGGAAAAATGAAAAGACCAAGGAGGAGAAACACTAGTTGTAAATCAGAATGAAATTGTTAGAAAAATGGATCAACATTCACGTTATATCTCATGAGATTATTTTCATCATCATAATAATCAAAGATAGGCATACCAATGTAAAATTCAGATTGATCTTGGTTTTCCTCAACAGGGTATATCAAAGATTTGAAATCTTGAGAAATTGTTTCTTCAAATTTGATATCTAAAGATGCATGTCTTGAAGAAATTTTAGAATCATTCTAAATTTAAAGAGAATCCCATCGTATAAATGAAGATTTAAAACTATGAGAAGAAGATTTTGAATCAACACTATACAAGTCCAAGTCCTAAATCAAAGGAAATATATCGTTCGATGCACTTGGATATCCATCACCACATGTGTTAATTGAAATAGGGATGTCATGGTGGTGATAGTTTAAAGTCTCAAATTGAACGAAGGATGTGGAATAATTTGACAGGTTATCGAGACTGCAAGATCGGTGATAAGCCATAAATGCAAGGTTGTCATCTTGAAAGAGGGAAGAAAGATGAAACATATCTTCATCACTTTTCTCCTCTACCTGTGAAATGAAACTACCTTGTATATGATCACTACTTGAAAGAAGAGGTTCAACATCCTTAATAGTTGAATTAGGTTGATCAAGTGGATCATGAAACAAGAAAACATGAGATGTAGATGGTAGATGTTGAAAATGATAATATTCAAGATTAGGATTATGTACATTGATGTGATCATGAAAAACTAATTTTTTCTTAAGGATATCTGTAATTGCTAAACCATTCCAAGTTCTCCTCAATAGGACCTGAATCATGGGAATTGGGTGGAGGTTGCATGCAAAAATCATTAATTCAATTTTTAGATTTCCCAACTTTAACATCATCACCAAGAGGCACCCAAATTTGTAGTAGAAAAGTAGGAGGGAAAGGAACAAACAAAATAGTAGGTCCCTCCTCACAAATTTGGGGTATCTCACAATCAACATAAGTTGGAAAAGAAACATCATCCAGGGGTTCCGATTCAAAATATTTGAAGCAGAGAAGAATCAAACTCTGAAACTTTTCAAAGATAAAATTACAATTAAAATATTTTGCAGGAAACTCATAGCAAAGGTGAAGAAACCGATTGAGAAAATCCTATAAAGATTCACCATATTTCATTTTGAGCATATCAAACCTATCACATACATGTTGATAATCTTACTTTTCAAAGTATTGATGAAGCTCCTTAATGAATTGATCAAATTAATGAATAGAAGTAGTTAGCAAGGTATGACACCATTTCTTAACTCGACCTTCTAAAGTGAGGGTGAATAATATACAAACAACATATTAATCATCATCCATTTCATGAGACTTTAAAAAACCAAGAAAATTAGATATATGTTTGGCTATGATTTCACCACCCTCACCATCAAACTCGAATTGGGACAAGCCATGAAATTGTTCCTCGGAGATGAAAAGTTTACCAAGTGGCAAGTTAGAAAAATACTTCGGGATTATGATTTGTGAAAGAGCCATTTAAGATTAGAGATTCAAAACATACTTAATGGGAACATCTTGTCAATTGGCCCTCCTTCTAGTGCCAACTATTGATGGTGCTATAAATCCGTCAACCAAGGGGGTCTGCCGGATGTGAAGTCCCAATCATACCTCACATTGTTTGGAGTATGAGCCCCAAATGGAAATACGATCAGTTGTCATTTTCCTTATGGAATTTCCTTGGCTTCCATTCTTAACATAAGACATTATACAACATCCTTTGAAACAAGAAATTAAGTTGACATTGTGAGGCATACAATTGTGAAGAATATAAGGTACTTTCATGACAAGGAGAAAGAAAGTGAGCCTCTAGAAGAAAAGTAGTAGTACTATTTTGAAAGAGACACACAAGAGCATAAGAGGACTTTTATTTAACCTACAAATTATTTCACAAGATAACCACAATCATAAAACAAAATACAAAACACCTTCAACAAGATAAGTACCAAAGCCACCGAAATAGTTCAATTTCCCTAGTACATGTGAAAAAAACATATAACACAAACATCTAAATAATAGTCTTACGCCATTCATGATACATGCATGAAAATGTGTTTGTTCATCAAGATTCATATATTAAGTGGAAGTTAAAAGATATAAAAGTATAATGTTTCCACGCTAGCCCCAATAGTGGAACATTAAGTCACCACTTACTCCTCCAAAGAAATATCTTCTCTCCTATGCCAATGCCAAAGAATCCAAGGTGGGGAGTTCAAGTCCCAAAAGTCCCTTTGATTTAGTTATGAGGGTGTATTTATAGAAAATTATGTGACTCTCCACCTCCCGTGTGACTCTTTACCTCCCTCCTGACACTTGAGCTTATACAATGACTTTAAAAATTCTTACATGACCTTTGAGCTTCTATATGACTTTAGAAATTTCTAGTAACTCTTCATATTACATGTGGGATCCTTGCTCTTCCACATATTTACATTTTCTCATTTTGAGAGATTACAAAATTACATTCCACAAATGATGTGGCAAGATGCTATGACACATGTGACTTTTGGGATGACTCTTGACAATTATAACATGGAACTTCATGATGATGGCACATTTCCAAGTTTCGTCTTTTGTTTCTTTCTTTGTATCTTCATGATGGATGTTGCATGTGTTTCATCTTCACAATCTAAGGGAATGATTGATATGGATTATTCATATGATCTAGATATTTTATATTATGTGGTAAGTTAGTGCTCCTTCATCTTCTTGCCTGATGAATTCTTCATGGTTCCAACTCCAAAAGTGTCTTCTCGTATGATCTCCTTCTCTTCCTCTCCAAACATCTTCCTATCATGTAAATATGTAGTACCTGTAAGTAATATCCACTCATTGCAAGAAGACATTAGTCTGAAAATATCCTAGTTTATCTTGCTTTATGAAAATGATTGATTGAGCTGGGAATAGGCACTAGACAGGGAGGAAGACTCAGGGATTGTGCAGTGTGAAATTGCAGGGGCCAGGAGTGATGGAATGAAGCTTGAGACTGCATAATGCTCAATTTTGAAGGGAGACTGGTCAATGGATTGTGAAGATGTGTAGTTCAAGGAATAGGGGAGGTATCTTGAAGGCTAAGAATACGCATTTCACAATAAGAGGTTGGATTTGGGGAAGGATTGCATAGTTTATGAGGGAAGGGAGGCAATCCTTGATAACTATGACTGTGCAATGCACAACAAGAGACTGGCTTGAGGGAATGATTGTGCAATTTCTTAGGGTAGGGAGGCAATCGTTGACCACTCTGATTGCGTAATGTACCATTTTTGGAGGAAGGAACTACATATTGTGCATTTCTAGGAGGCAAGGGATCAACTTGTGGCTTACTACTGCACAATGTGTAGTTCAAGGAGGCTGAGTTGGGTCAAGTTCGTCGAGAAGAAATATTTTAAGGATTTGGCTAAGCATGGGATAATTAAGGTAGAAGTGAGACCAATATTGAACTTATGAATGATCATACACACTCTGAACAATTGACACAACATTGAAAAATTAGTACACAAGAACACCATGATCCCCTCAATGTGATGACAATACAACAACCTCCCCCAAGTGCGACACTCAAGGTACACTTTGTGACAATAGTGACAAAACTTGTACAACAATGCTCAATACTTGGGGAACATGTCTGATGTATTTATTTATGATGAATATGACACATTAGTGCAGGAGAATGCATCATACCTTCCCTTTAAGAATGTACAATTGACTCCCTTTGACTAGGTGCGACACTTAAGATACACTTTGCGACGACATCGATGACACTAGTACGACAATGCATAAAACTTTGGGAATGGGTCTTGCACATGTCTGCATGGTAAATGGGACCCATTGGTACCAAATTCTCCTCTCGCAATGAACCACAACTCTTCTTTTAGAACATGTGACACTTACCATGCCAAAACATGACACTTGCGATAGTAAGAGAGAAGTGAAAACGACACTTGCAAATGTGAATGATATTGAAAGCGACACATGTCGAAGCAAAGATAGCATGAAAGTGAAACTTATTAAAGTTAAAACAAACAAAATAAATAATCGTCAACATGAAAGTGACACTTGCGAAAGTGAAGGTGCGCAAAAGTGACAATTGGAAAAACTCATTGAAATAGACGTACAATCACAAACAAAAGTGAGAGACTATTAATAAAAGTGTGCACTAGCTGTTGACATAGGTTGAACATTACACAAGAATTTCCTTGATGGACTATGCTATGCCTATTTAAGCTTGTATAAAAGAATGCACTTTTGAACTTGTTATGGACTGAACATGTGTGAGCAAGTGACTTCGACACTTAGAAATTGAGAAGAATACTTAAACACTTACTATAACATTAATCGATCATGAAGCAGTTATGGAATGACAGATCGTTAGATCCTCAGTAGGTTCCAAAATTCCCTTGTAAGTAAATTTTGGGAGGGTTTTGATCACAACTTCAACACTTTGCCAATGTCTTTTCCAATTTCCATAGCCATCAATTAATCACAAGTGATACCCATCACTATGTTTTTCCTAATATTTAGCTTTGAATGTGTGTCCCATGACCTTGGTTTTATTTTATTTATATGGGAAGTCAACTAGAGGTTTTACAGGTACCCCAAATATTTCAATGGTAGATAGGGAAAATCTCGCCGAGATAAAAATGCTGAGACGACATGGTGTTGGATAATTTATTTAACTATTAAATTACTTGCATTTATATGTCAATCACTACAAGAAAAGAGGTCATTGGTGAGGTTCATGCCTGTGACGGACCTTTAAGGTCTGTCACCAATGTCACATATGGTGATGGTGTTTAAAAAAATGTTGTTGTAAGTGTATATAGTGATGGTCCTGTAAGGTTTGTCACCAAAGCCATTTTCAATGACACTTTTGGTGAGGGTCGTTAAAGGCCCGTCACTAATTCTCTCTTTGGTGACATTTTTGGTGGGTTCGTTAAAGTCCCATCACTAATTCTCTCTTTGGTGACACTTTTGGTGACGATGTTTTATTGACCCTCACCAATGCTCTTTTTGGTTACTTTTGGTGACTGTCAAAAAATGTTCATCAGCATTGATCATTCCAATGAGTTTTTTATGATGCTTCATGCCTATGATAGACCTTTAAGTTCTGTCACCAATGTCGCATATGGTGATGGTCCTTAAAAAAACGTTGTTGTAAGTGTATATATTTATGGTCCTTTAAGGTTTGTCACCAAAGCCATTTTCAATGACACTTTTGGTGAGGGTCGTTAAATGCCCATCACTAATTCTCTCTTTGGTGACACTTATGGTGAGGGTCATTAAAGGCCCATCACTAATTCTCTCTTTAGTGACACTTATAGTGACGATATTTTACTCACCCTCACCAATGCTCTTTTTGGTTACTTTTGGTGACGATCAAAAAATGTTCGTCATCATTGATCATTCCAAAGACTTTTTGATGATGTTATGTATTATTACTATATTTTTTTGTCAAAAGATAACGATTTAAGACCATTGTTGTGGAGTCTTTTTAATTATGTGTCCAAGGTCATAGTGGTTATAGTTAGTCAATTTGTTAAGAAGTAATTAGTGTGTATCATTTCCCTCAAGTCATAAGAATATAGTTTTCCTATGAGTCAACACATGATTCATCTCCATTAGGTTTATTATCTAGAAATTTTCCTTTAAATAAAGTTCCACTAGTCTGTGTAGGAAATATATTATTTAATACATAATCAAGCTCTGTCAATTCTATTAATGAGAGAGACCTAGCACTCCTCAACACTCATGGGACACCTTAACATTCTTTGGAACAATACACTAACATTCATTGGCACCTCGCATGTCTTGGAACATCTTTGTACCTGGAACATATTTGTACCTAGGACATCTTGCCATGAGTAGGATGCCCAAGCACATGTTGGCATGCCCTAGCATAGCATAACACTCCCCTATCACGTGTTGTCATGACTTGTAGTCCCTAACATGACCTAGAACACCTTGGCATAATATTTCGTTGACAAACATTAACACTTGGCACACATTGGCACTTGGAATGTATTGGAACATGTTATTAGTGTGCCTAGAATGCCCATTTTGAAAAAGATAAAGTCTTGACTTATTAACCCTCTTATGTGTTCATTTCCTTGCATTTTAGCTTGGTTATTCCTTTTGTTGCCTTGAAACTCCTTGAGTCATATTGGCATACTCTGGCACCTTGCACATCCTAGCATGCCATAGCACCTGGCATGCCTTGGCACTATTTGGCACATGTTAGCACACCTCGGAACTACCTAGCACACTCTAGCACTTCCTGACATGCCCTGATATTCCCTGGCATGCCTTAACCGTGCTTAGCATGCCTTGTCACTCCCTCGTTTGAATGACAACTAACCCTCATTGACACTCTTCGACACACTCCCAGCTAACACATCCTTGCATGTGTTGGCACATCTTGGCCGCATGCTACCCTAACACTCTAACATTCCTTAGCACTACCAAGCATGCCTTGTAACTCCTCCTCAGCACTCTTGGAACTCACTGACACTCCCTGTCATACACTCTTATTCATTCATTTCCATGCATTATGACATAGTTCTCCCTTATGTTCCCTAGCACTCCCTAACACTCCTTGGCACACATTGGCACACCCTAACACTTGGAACATATTGGCATGCTTTCCTAACACTCTATCATGCCTTGGAACTTCCTAGCATACCTTATTACTCCCTCCTTAGCACACCTAGAACTTTCTAACACTCCCTATCACACACTTATTCATTCATTTCCATGAAATTGAAACTAGTTCTCCCTTGTGTTTCCCTGGCACTCCCCGGCATGTGTTGGCACCACACCCTAGCACCTAACACATCTTAGCACTTGGCATGTCTTGGCATGACTAACATGCCTTGAAAATATCTAGCATGTGTTATCACTTCGTGGAATTCCCTGCACACCTTCACACTCCTTAGTTGTCATGCCCTCATAGATAGTCTTACTTTTTTGCAACTTAGGAACCCAACCAAGTCATTGGAAAAATAGTGTTGTGCCTAGCCCAAAGTCTCCCTTTGTCTGAAACTGCTTTTTCCATCCCCTTATCATAATCGTAGGCTTGCCTCCTGCAATTCCTATTCTGAAATTCTCCTAACACACTTAGTCCTTGGGACACTGGGAATTCCTACATTCCCTGACACACCTTAGCACTTTTTTGCCATGCCCTCCTAAACAACCTTACTTTTCTTATGGCTTGAGAACCCAACAAAGGCATTGGAAAAACAGTGTTGTGCCCAACCCAAAGTCTCCCTTTGTTTGAAACTACTTTGTCTAGACCATTATCATAACCATAGGATTACCTCCTACAAGTCCTATTATGAACATCTCCTAGTACACTTCATCCTTGGGACACCTATAACTCACTAACATTCCTTGGCACACACTCGTATTCATTCATTTCCATGCATTTTGACCTAGTTATCCCTTATGATGCCCTGGCACTCCCTAACGCTCCTTAGTATGCATTGACACTGCTTGGCATGTGTTAGCATGCCTTTTCATTCCTTGGGATGTTTTTTCATTCATTAACATGCCCTGGCACTCCTTAGCTATCATTTCCTCACAACTACCCTTACTTTTTTTGGGACTTGGGAACCCATCCAAGTCCTTCCTTGACTACAACAACTTGACCAAGTTATAGTTACTACAACTAGACTATGTCTTATTCACCGAAGAATTGACTATAACTCATCTTAGGCTACTCATGTCCAATTTCAACTTATCCCACTTAACAAGCTACAAGTTACCAAGTCAAGGTTCACGTCATTATCCAACCTTTGCAACTATCAGTTTTCACTTCTATCGCATCAGGGAAGTAGTTTTCATCGATGAATGGTTACAGAATAAGGACCCTATGAGCCAATCATTCATGTCATCGATGTGGTTCCCACATGAAAATGAACCTTCAATGGTTTATCATAGCCAGACACTCTATAATGGGTTTCATAGATGCCAATTTTATAATAATGAGTTTCATTCTATTGTCGAATACTAGAAGTAGTGGAAGAATTATATTCTACCAAAGGAAATTGCCATCTACACCAGTTGTAGGCTTTTTCCTACTCTAGGTAATCCTTGTGAGCTAGTGCCCATGGATTTTATGTCATTTTTTTTATCAGTCGAGCATAGTAATGAATGTTCTTTTGTTTTTGTTGATCGCTTCCTTAGGATGGGAATTTTGACACCCTGTAAGAAGAGTGTCACAACAAAATCCACCCATAATCTCTTCTTCAAGCATATTTTGGTTCATTTTAGGTTTCCAAAGACCATATTTCCTAATAGGGATAGTTGGTTCCTCAGTGTTTTATGGTTTAACCCTTGGTCCATGATGGACATCAAGCTTGACCAAATCCATTGCCTTCCATCCCTAGATCGATAAATAAAAAGTAGTCAATATGATTATTCTAGATGTCCTTAAAATATACAATTGTGAGCATCCACATACACATGTTGAAAGCCTTCCATATTTTCAATAGAAATTCGACATAGCTCTTCTTATTTCTATTAGCCATAATTTGTTTTAGGTGTGCTTAGGGTCCCAACAATTGGCACAAATTAATGTAGCTATATTCATGGAATAACACATGAAGATACCTCCCATGCTTGGGATGACGTAAGAAAAGCAACCAATTTTGAGGAACGTATCCAACAAATTCGACAATGAGTTCATGATATTTTGTAGAAAGTTGTCGACTCCAAGTACAAGTAGATACACAATCCATTGGGTTTTTCATAAGTTTCAGGTTGGTGAAAAGGTATGGTTGGACGTGCATTAAGAGAAATTAACAAACTCCAATAAGAATCTCATACCACTTTAATATGATCCTTACATCATCGTGAAGTCATTGGACGATTTATATTACTTCAAAGATATATGTTAGGATGATTTATGTTTGATGGGTGCATGTCTAGAAAGAGTTCCTTTAGGAGAATGAAAAATATGATCACACCATTACTAACATAAATAATTGGCATATTCTACTTGAATGATATTAGGTAGCTACAAAAGGTATTTTAAGATATTTTAAGAATGACAATTTTAAGGTTTGTTTTATATCAAGGTATGCATATCATTATGTTTTTTTCCAAAGCATTTACATATGACTAAATTTTTTAAATAGTGCATCACTCTAACATTATTTCTCTTACATTCTCCTAGGTTATAATTCAAAACATCATAGGTACTAAAACTCATGAAACTCTTATTTTTTTCTCTAAATAGTTGTAACTCCAAATTATGCTACTCCTAATATTCAACTTTCACTATTGTTAAGACTACTTGCTCTAATTCCTATTGTTCCTCCATAAGTAAGTTAACTACTAGGTGGACTTGAACCATTATTAACAAGTTACCATAGTGTTACCTAATTGTATTTAAGAAGCATAAGGGGTGGCATTGGTACGAGGCCAACGTTGTTAACGTCTAGTGCCATGCCCACTACTAGGTTCTCATCCTCCCTAGATAGAAGTGGCACATATGTTGGCCTTAGAGTATGGTTTTCCATTAGTTCATTTGATTCTTTCTCATCCACAATATCATTCTACATTGTATCCAACCTATCACTTTCTGATCACATATCTCTGATAACCCCACTCTAGTGTGTTCCTCAGACCTCATTGAGGTGCCTTGACTACTACTCCTTATTGAGCTATATTTATCACCAAACCTTTGTTTCGCAACCATTCACTGGCTAACTCACCTTTCCTATTCAAATTCTCCAAATATCTCATCCTCACTTCACTACTCCCTTCCTCACTAACCTCAGTTTGCAACTCCTTGTGGCCATTTTCTCACATCTAGTTCAACCACCACTAATTAGTTATCTCTACTTCCTAAAATCTTGTTCAACTTTCTCTTTATCTTTTGTGTCCTCCATGGTCATTTGGTCCTTTGAGCTCTCATCTTTTCTAACCTCGTTGTAAACCATTCCTTAATGTAAGGTTTTACACCAACATGCTCAGTGGGTTAGTAGGAAACAACTTTCCATTCACCAACAACATTTTTATCCTTGTAGGGTTTGTGTTCACCAATCTCTCTCAAAACCCATTCTAAAATTGGTCCTTAGATTTTGAGTACAACTAGTACAATTCCACTACAAACTAGATACAATGGATCATTCCATTATCTGCTCTCTCCAAAAGTCTATTGCTTGATTAACCAAGTCATCGCAATGCTCCAAAGTTATTGGATTTAAGATTCAAATTACTTATCTTTTTGTCTCCTCAATGGTGACATGGGGCTTCATCAAGCATATGTAACCATTCACACAAACTCACTAGAAAACTCTATACATAAATTTTCAAATATGGCTTGTTGGGTGCAGGATCCCCCAAGGGTAGTTTTGGGGCTTAGAGAACAAATTTTGGTCCAAGTTTGTAATTCCAATGTAAAGACTCCGCATTTTGTGGGCACAGAGTGCGTAGTTGTGAAAGAGCCATAGGGTTTTCTGTCCTTATTTTGATAATGTAATGTTGGTTGTAGAAGATCTACCCATGGTCCGCAGGCCATTGGATTGTATAAATAGAGAAAAGCTCTAAGTAGTTAAGGCATCACAGAATGCCTACGGAAGGATGATGTATGCAAGATAGATCTTAAGTGTAAAGTCTAGTTTTGGGTCGTAGCCTAGGAAGAGGCTCCGCAGTTGAGTGTGCAGAGGCCTAGTAGTTCGCAACTGAGTGTACGGAGCCCTGCAGGTGAGTGTGCATGGCGAGTCAAGTCTGTAATCAATTGGAAGTATTATTAAAGAGAAGTTTCTATCAATTATGCGACTTTATTTCTTGTTTTATGCATCTGTTATATTGGGTATGAATTTCAATTCTAATGGTTATATGATGCCTGAATGTATATAATTGTATTGGTTAAGTGAACACAAGTAAGAATATCTATTACGCGAAGATAACCAAGATCTGATAATAAGATAAGTAAGATACTCGGTGTAGTTTGGGAAATAGCACAGTTCCCTGCCATAGCAGCACGATAGCATCTCAGCCCCTGGTTAGGGCTACGTGAAGGCCGATTGTAACAGATCGCAGAGGTACTGAAGGTTAGAACAAAGTGTGAAGCAACCTATGCAAAGGTAGGTCTAGTTGGGATAAACTGACATCACATCCATCTCAAGGGTTCAGAAACTTGGTTCTAGCATCCCCCCATATTGCTTCAGGTGAGACTTCAGTCCGCACTCCACGGGCTGATGTCGAAAGGGCCAGTAGTGTAGGGATTTGTTTGGCTAACTTAACTCTGAACCTGGGTCAGACCTCAATAAGCCAACAAATGGTTCTATTGCCAGGATCAGAATCTGCATCAGAGATGTGTGATGTCATATCACTAGAATCCAACTAAGAAAGAAATTGAAGGTTGGTTGGACAAAAGAATTCATGAGTTCATAGTGCAGGAGAATAGAAACCCGTGACTATCACAAAAAGAGTGGCTAGACAACTACCTATATACAGAGATCCATGAAATATTTTTTTTGTCCTTCCCTACTGAGCTATATGAGTGGATTGCGAAGCTAGCAGATAGCCAAGGAAGGTGGAAACTCGACGGTCCTATTGTGTGGATCCCAGAGCTAGTGCGAATATTGGAAGCATCGAAGGATAAGACAGCACATGTCGTCAACCATTGGCTTGATTGTATTATAGGAGGATACATTACTGATTTCACGGTTGACACCTCAATTAGCTACAGCGAGGCAGAGCGCCTCTTTCTCAAAGGACCACGAGGTAAGTATGTAAAGTCTTTGAATACTTGGATTAAAATGTTGTTGTGAAAAAGTGGATTATGCACTTACCTTGATGTTCGGGGCTACGCAAAGCAGAAAGGTCTATAGGAATGAAGGAGATAAGGGTCCAAAAAATAGCCCCTTGATTTCACCTCCGCGAGGAGACGAGGAAGAGCTTGCAAAGGTCTCTCCGCGAAGTTCTATTCAGCCGATAAGACAAAGAATTCCGTGAATACCACCTCCACCCACACCACCACCGGCTTCACCTCCATCACCTCCATCTTCACTCATACCAACTCCAACACCACCATGATTCAGTATGGCAAGCACAGTGAAGTTGGCTGCATGGAAAATTTTAGGGGCGAATTTTCGCTCTTTGGCGAAATTAAGGGGTTTTAAATTCTTAGTGGGTGAATATTTTGTATCATAGTACATTTTTACAAATTTCCTCAAATTTATTTTATAAAAAAATTAGGTATGGAGGTTAGCTCGCCTTATTTTAAGGGAGAGGGTAAAAAAGGTAAATTTAGCCCTTGAAATTAGGAGTTATAACCTTTCATTGGCCCTAATTTTCAAAAATAGGTTTTATTTAAGTGAATCCTATGGGCCAAATACCATATTTATAAAAGAGGTATGGTAAATTAATAAAAATATAAATAAATGAGAGGTATGGTAAATAAATAAATAAAATTTTATATTTACTCCATCAGTCACCTTATATACATGCAAGGGTCTAAACAAATAAAAATATAAGTAAAGTGGAGGTATGGTAAATAAATAAAATGTATTTTTATAAATAAAGTGGAGGTATGGTAAATAAATAAAACCTCTTTTTATACTTACTCAAAAGGTATGGTAAATAAATAAAACATTTTTTTATATTTAGTCCATAACCCTCTTTCTATTTATGAAGGCTCAAAAAAGAGGTTTTATTTAAGTGAATCCTATGGGCCAAATACCATATTTGTAAAAGAGGTATGGTAAATTAATAAAAATATAAATAAATGAGAGCTATGGTAAATAAATAAATAAATAATTTATATTTACTCCATAAGTCACTTTATATTTATGAAGGCTCAAAAAAGAGGTTTTATTTAAGTGAATCCAAAGGGACAAATACCATATTTGTAAAAGAGGTATGGTAAATTAATAAAAATATAAATAAATGAGAGCTATGGTAAATAAATAATTTATATTTACTCCATAAGCCACCTTATATTTACGAACGCTAAAAAAAATGCATTATATTTAGGTGAAACCTATGGGCAAAATACTATGGGCCAAATACCATGGGCTAGATTATTATTATTACCATGAAAAAAACATTATTAACCCTAATATTAGTATTAATAAAATAAAAATGGCACATGATATTGACCTATGAATGCACTATATTTAGGTGAAACCTATGGGCAAAATACTATGGGCCAAATACCATGGGCTAGATTATTATTATTACCATGCAAAAAAACATTATTAACTCTAATATTAGTATTAATAAAAATAAAAATGGTACATGGTATTGACCCATGGTATTCACGTGGAATGTAGCCTATGTAAAGGGGGAAATAAACCATCAAAGATCCATCTTTACTCTGGATCTACTAATCCCTCTCGGGGCTTGGTGGATCAAGAGTAAAAATGGATGTTGGAATTTAATGTATGTTAAACATTTTAACATGGTTAAAATAAAAATCAATTATTAATTTTTATAAATTACTAATAGTAATGGGGCTTGGTGGATCAAGAGTAAAAATGGATGTTGGAATTTAATGTATGTTAACCATTTTAACATGGTTAAAATAAAAACAATTATTAATTTTATTAATTTTTATAAATTACTAATAGTAATTTTTGAGCTCCAAGTTTATGATAACCCATGGTATTGACCCATGGTAATACCCCATGGTATTCATTTGAGCATAGACTATTTAAAGGGGAAATTCTATAATCGTAGATCCATCTTAATTCTGGGTCTACCAAGTGCTCAGAGGGATAAATAGATTTCATCCCTCTAAGAGTGGTAGATGTGGAGTTAAGATGGGTATAGGTTGGTTTTTATGATAATGGAGATATTAAATAGACTTAGGAAATTATATTGTGAAACATATTAAGGTGAATGGTATAAGCTACATTTAGTCACTTCACAAAATTTAGTAAAAAGTACCAATATTTCCATTAATATTGGCTTTTTTGATATAGCAAAATTCAAAACAGTGAAACCTTATCACTCTTTCTGCATCACCCTCGCAGAATATTTCCCACCATTTTTCAAACATTCTCAATATGATATCTTCATGAAAATGTTTAGGTATTGATGTTGGATTAATTGTTTGAAAAATAAGTTGGTTTGTACAACCTTTCATCTTTTGTGCTATTCTTAGTTTTTCGTAATGATTTGTAGGGGTTGGAGCCACTGCACCATATTTTCCTAAAAGGTGGAGATTTTTCACCAGAAAGGAAATTAATCTACATGTTACAACGCTGTTAAAAAATGTGAGATGTATGAGGGTAGTGAATTATGCTAATAAGCAATTTAGATTGGGAGAGACATAATTAAATTTTATTATTTAATTGAAGATTTCCAATTAAAATAATAATAAATCTGCATTTATATATTCATATATTGATTGGAAGGCTTCTCACAATGACTTCTTTCAATTAGATCCCCTTCAAGGCTTTGGGATACCTAATACTTTCTTATATAATATAATTGGGGCTTGCTACTTGTTGGCATGTTGGGGTAAACAAATTTGATGTGTTTTTTTAATCTCACAGTTGGAGTCTATGGAATAAGAAAGAAATTCAATAACTTGAAAAAGTGGTAGCTTGACAAAAGTCGTAGAGAAAAGATTAATCTCTCCTACCTTGACAGAACTCATGGTCAATATCAACACCTATAAGAACCTTTTTGTTGAATATTATCAAAACTAATAGAAGGATAAGAAAGAGTGTATTGTAAGAACCTTGACAAACACGGCCACTAAAACTTGGAACATTGTTTGTAGGAAGAGAAAATTATGTTTCTTTTTCCCAAACATGTATGTTAGTATATTACAGTTTAATGAATATGTTTTCTTATTATCATATATGGTTTCATACTTTAACAAAACATTCACCAAGACTTCATAATGTTTTATTATTCAATAAAAGATTTGCCAAGATCTTACAAGATTTTATAATTCAGTGAAATATTCTCCATCACTGTAAGATAATATAATCTGGTGAGAGATTCGCCAAAAAAATTATATATACATATTATATTATTGATAAAATCACCTCCCATTTTTCCTATGTATCATGGGGATTAGCCCATTTATTATACATATAAATATAGGGTGGTTCTTAAATTTTTCCCTGGTTGCCTGTGTTCAAAGGTTTGGGAAACAAAGATCTGGACCAATTCTAGTTCGTTGTAAGGTTTGTATGGGAAGCACAAGGTGTTACAGATGACCATAAAAATAAAGTGACATTGGTTAGCCTTGTAGGATCACACACTGACCTGGTATATTAAGTAATCCAATGATAACCCAAATGCGAGAGTCGCAGATATCCAAACAGTGCTAAATAGATAATTTAGCAGGATTAAATCTGAAGCGCAGTCGATCGTGGGATTTAAAGAGCTCACGATGCTACCAGGCAAGACTCCATGGGAACTAGATCAGAGGCTTAAATGTATGATTCACAAAGCCAATATGAATCTGACATACAGGCAGCATCGCAAGTGGTTTGTAGCTTCGCTACTACCACATTTAAGGAGTGTGCTATCGCAGCAAAAGATAACAACTCAGGAACATGCTTAGAGATTACTATGAGACTACATGAGACCCCGATGCAAGATCCTAATCTGGGAGTTCAACAAATCCATGCGCAGCTAAAGAATCTGTGCCTTGAGTTGCAGAGTCTGAAACAGGATAGGATGGTTCGACCAGAAGTGAGCGAAGAAGTGTGGTGCGTCAAATGCAAGAGTCAAGGTCATGGAAAATACCACTGCCTGGTTTTTACAAATTAGCTTGCAGGAGGAGGACTGATGCCCCTAAGGCCAGAAGCTCAAGTAGGACCTAGCGCGGTGCCTGCTTTGTGGTGCGCTATCTATCAAATAGTCGGAAAACATGACATGGGTAATTGTCACTTGTTACAGAAGTATACGCAAACTTCGCAACAGTTGTTCTGCAACTTTTGTAAGTCAGTGGGACATGAAAAGTGTACTTGCAGAAGCTATGAATTGATTATGGATAGAACTCCTACCTATAGGGTTCAGGCTAAAACTTGGCCCCTTGACCAGAATGCAGGAATGGCGCAAACAGGATTTTAAGGGGCAGACGAGGCCGAGGTGGAGGAGGACCTGGTAGAGGTCACGGACAATTGATTTGCTACAATTTTGGAGGGCCGGGACACTATGCCCATGATTGCATGAATCCAACGTGCCCGTCATGCAAGTATTGCATGTTGTTTGATCATGAGACAGAAGATTTTGCTACACCGGTAGTTAGGATACGTGACAAAGGAGTGCTACCACCTTCCCTGACTAAAAACCTACAGATGATGAGGTCTGAGCCACATGAGGAAGATCTGAACGTAAATATTATGCTCCGAAGTGGAATCACAACGAGAGATGACAAAGGGAAATAACCAGAAGACAATACCTGGGTTCACAAAGCCCCGACAAAAGAAGTTAAGTTTGATTTTGACTGTGCTCGAGAAACCTTCATGGAAGCTAAGAAAAACTTTGTTGAGGCCTCCACATCAGGGAAAAAAGATCAGCCTGAGTAAAAAATGGATCCCTCCATGCTTAAAACTTTGTTGGAAACCTGTATGAAGTTACTACGCGATAGTAAGGTTGTGAAAGGATTACAGGAGCTCATCAACAGATGCGCTGGGACCGCACAAGGAGAATCGCACGTAGTCTGGAACATTGAAAAGCATAAGAAAAGGACAGGCTGTGAAATGAGACTCACCATGCAGATCGGAGAATATGAGATGGACCAAGTCATTCTGGATTTGGGATCAGACATGAATGTTTTACCGAAACAGACATGGGAGCGAATGGGGAGACCTACGTTGCACTGGTCTCTGATTCAACTGAGAATCGCGAATCAGCAGAAAATAATACCTATGGGGTGATTGGAGGGAATAACTATGGATATTGAGGGAGTGAGCGCGCTGGTAGATTTCGAAGTAATAGAGATTGTTGATGACAAAAATCCTAACCCGCACTCTTGGGAATTGACTAGGCCATTGATATGAATGGGGTAATTAATCTAAAGTAGTGAAAAATGATCTTTGAAAAGAAGTCATTGCACATAATTATACCCCTGGACCCTGCTGAAGGATCACGCTATATGGAGCCAGTCGCGAATATGAAAGTGATGATGATCTCGACTGCATCTACAAGATAATAGTGCAAGACCAAGACTGGGTGAATCCCACCGTGGATGGATGGATTACATGGGAGTGCAATATTTCTTGCACTTCGAATTCTGATGAAGAAATAGAACGATCATAGAATCAGTTACATGAAGTAACTACATTGAATTGTAATATGATGACAAGGTCGTTGCGCTGCGTGTCGACAAAAGTAAGAGATATACCTACTTATGATGGTTTAAATGAGGTAGATACCTTCTTGGATGCATTCAAAGGGAGGTGTCAGAAAAGCAACACTTCCAGGCCTTGGAGTGGCTACTGCGCGCTACACCTGCGAGATGGTGGGGTATGCACAAAGGAAGCTTTGATGATTGGCGTGAATGTAGGAGAATGATGCGAGTACAATTTGGGAAGCCTAAGGCATGACTGATAGAAAAGTATGATGGGCAAGATGATCCATGCACACATCTGGCCAAGTGAACGTAGACCTATGGAGAAAAGACCCAACCTATGTAGAGGCATATGTACTCCACGCTAAAATACCTAGTCAATAAGCATGTGTTAGGGGGAAAACTTGTAGATTGCTCTTAATGTTGGGAGGACATTGTGGAGGAAGAGAAACTTCATAGAAGATTCTACGCACAGGGTTGTGGTGGCCAACCGTTCATCAGAATTCAAAAGCATATTGCAAGGAGTGTGACGTATGTCAAAGAACAGGTAGGCCATCATGGAGGGACGAGATGCCTTTGAATCCACAAATGATGCTGCAACCTTTCAGAAAATGGGCAATAGATTTTGTAGGACCTATTGAACCTCAAGGAAAGATAGGCGTGAGATATATTATCACTGTGACAGAGTATTTGACTCATTGGGTAGAAGCATAGCTAGTGAAGGATTGCACTGGTGCAATTGCTACGAAGTTTTTATTTGAACACATACTGACGCAATTTGGATGTCCAAAGATCTTGATGAGCGATCACGGTACACACTTCCTAAACGAGACGATCAGCGCACTAACAGAGGAATTTCAGGTGTATCACCAAAAGAGCACACCGTATCACCCACACGCTAATGGGATAGTAGAAGCGTTCAACAAGGTACTGGAAACTGTGCTGACCAAGTTATGCAATGTGTAGCAAAGTGATTGGTACCTATGCCTACCTGCAGTGTTATGGGCTTATCGGACGACATGCAAGAAACTGACAGGATAGACACATTTTAGGCTTGTCTATGGAGTGGAAGTTGTAATGCCTATGGAATACATCATGCCTAGTTTGCACATAGCAGCACTCACAAGTATGGCGGATCGAGGAGCCCTGGAGGAGAGGCTCGCGTAGCTGGAAGAGCTTGAAGAACAATGAATTTTGGCTGGATTCCACCAGCAGGTCCAAAAGCAGCGCGAAAAGGCATGGCATGACCGACACATCAAGATGCGCACATTCAAGGTAGACGATCTGGTTTTGTTGTATGATAGTAGGTTTGATAAATTCCTAGGGAAATTCAGAATGCACTTGTTAGGTTTGTATGTTATTAAGGATATTACCAACGGTGGCGTGGTACACTTGGTAAAGTTGAATGGAGAACCCTTCCCAGGAAAAGTGAATGGCAGTCGTTTGAATCCATACACAGGTGGTCCAGCCACCTGACTAGCCGACTGAAGCATAGTCTTAGTGCTCCAAGAAATTGAAAGGAGGCGTGGGACTATAAACTACTATGCTCGGGAACTGCGCGATGTCAGGGCTACGCGCAGCAGCAAAGTGTCATAGGGTCCATGACAGTGTAAAGACACCTGCACTGGCGTGCAGGTTTGCCAGAAAGTGATTGTTACAGTCACTATTCACGATGTGATGCTTGGTTTGAGGCCAAATGGAGCATGCAACAAGCATTTAAGGTGAACTTTATGGGCTAGATTCTTGAAAATCTACTGCCAATCTAGCATTAATGGACCAAATTTGGGGGGAATGGTCGAATTCAAATTCAAAATGTGCTATGAATTACAAATGGTTTTCCAACAAACAACACTTGGAAAATTGAGAACTGAGTTGTTGTGCACTCAAATATTCATGAACTGAGACTTATTCGATATTCTGAAAGCGAATTCGTTGCTTGAGAAATTACTAGAGACACTAAGAGACTTATGGAATCACACTATGGCAACACCTGAAGAAGTCATGGATACCAAAGAAATGAAATCCGAGGAAGCTACACAAGCAAGTGTGGAAGTAGAAGCCCCAGAGAGCACCGAAATAATCATTGAGATCCGTAAATCACCGCGCACGCTGAGACCCAAGAAGGATAAATAAGCCATGATACTGGTGCACGTCTCGCCTAGAAATCCATTGAGGACCAAGTTGACAATGGAGGAAAAGGGGAAGGCCATTAATTTGGAGGCCGATGAGGAGGAAGAGATTAAAGAAATCCTGGTGGAGGAGGAGGATGTAGAAATGGAAGTTGAGACCCAGGGCATGGACCCTATCACCAGGCTGTCGGAATATGTTCCTCCACAAAAGGGTAAAGCTAAGGTTCCAAAGGATATAGATGAGAGAAAGATCTCTCTACAAACTCCCCTGGTCCCAGATGATATTGTGTTTGAAGGAGAGCACTTGGGATGGGTTCCCATGCTGAAATCTGAAGATTAGGACCTCGCGGACCACGAGAAGTTCCCACAATTAGTGACTACAAAGCTAATGCACCAGAAGATAGATGCGTTGGATAGAATGATAGAGTTGGAGCCGTGCAAATGGCTCAAAGGTGTTGAGAAAGCAAGGTTGCAAAACCTGCTCTACGTGTTGCATTACCACCATGCCCCAGTGACCATTTTTGTCATCAGGAAGCTACTCTACTTAGTGCATGATGGGTGCTTATGGTTGGAGGAGCCCATCCCCATCATAGACCATCTGATTCACCGGATGACATGGCTACCTTGTGCAGGGGAGGACCCGGCAAACATTTTAGAGGGAAAAAGTGATGAGTTAGCCATCGTGGAGGCCATGAAAAAGAAATTTAAGTTGGATAAGAAGAAGCGAGGGTATGCCATCTCCAGCATCAACAACCTTGCAGTCAAGGTTGCGACATAGATATTGGCAGGGAAGGTGATGTGGAAGTATCATGTGGATGAGGTGCTTGTGCTAGTGGTTGCACTAGTAGCGCAATGTGCATAAGGGGTCCAGTTCAATTGGGAGAACTATATATGCGGTGAGTTCCTTGTGAACTGTTGTGAGGCATAGGAGCAAGGAAAAACATTTCGTTATGCATGGCTCCTGTTGTCGATAGTACTAGTGGCATGGGAGTTGCCCAAAGATAGCTAATTCCCATCAATCGCACAAGACCTTCTAGAGGCAACAAAGTATGCTTCATTGTGGGCAACTAGGGACACACAAAGGATAAGGGAGAGCAAGATATTTTAGGTGCTCATGGAGATGAATATTAGGATGTGGATCAATCACAAGCCGCAGTTATCGCCCACTGTCTACAATAGTCTGCAGACCTTCGCAAAGTTCATATCAAACTTCCACCATGTCTTCATAAGGGCACAGAAGGATCCCACGAAGACGTGGCATGAGTTATCGTATTTGGCAACTGACGATGTGATATTCATAGTCCTTGAGTCTTAACCGCCGGAGTGGCATGCTCCAGCTGGCTCTGTGGAGGAAGCAGAGAAGTCCTCCGTGTAGCGGAAGAAGGAAGAGACAAAACTATGGATGGCACAGCTAGTAGAAAAGTGCAGGAAAGAAGAAGCAATAGCTAAGGCCCAGGTAGCGCACGATGCTACACAGTTGGCGGAGCAGCAGAAAACAACAGAAGAAGAGCGTGAAGGACAGAAATCACCGGAACTGGAACCGGAGTCCGACACGAAACAAGGTGGCGCAGACCCATAGACAATGTCCACCCAGCTAAAACGTTCACATGAAAGAGAGCAAGTGGGGCCATGAAACAAGACAAAGGCCTCAAAGACTTCTTTTGACCCAATCACCCTCACAAAGGGGGATCTACATGATATCAACAAAACGATGAGGGATGTCACCATAGAGGCCCTCCAACAATTTGAGGAGCAACACCAATTGGTACTAGGGGCTGTCTAGACATAGATACAGGAGTTGCAGGTGTGCACTCCACAGGCTTGCACAGTATCAACCAGCCTCGTTGTGGGCACTTTCTCAGCTGAGGAAATGCTGCGCGCCAGGATGACCAACACAATAGTGCTACCAGATTGAGCACTCATTACAGAGAATGAGGTCGACAGGCCTATGGTCAGCAGCTTGAAAGGGATTGAGTTAAACATGGTTGCGCTCCCTTAGGAGACGCTCTATCTTTTGCAGGATGGAATGACGACAAAACTTCGGGCCATGGAGAGTCGCTCTATACATGTAATGAGAAAGCAGCACATCAACATTGAGCAGTTGAGCCTGTAGCACAACTAGACCGTGGATCAAAACAAACAGATAGTGTAGGTTGTGGAGGAAGCCTGCCATATGGTCCTGAAGTTGGCCATCCCAGCAGAGGAACCGGTGGAGTTGCGCGTCCAAAAGTTAGCAACAGGGGTGCACAATGCTAGAGCTAAAATGACCAACATTGAGTTGAAGCTAAATCTTCAGATAACAGAATTACAGTTGAAGGCATAGCCTTCAACTCCCTTGGAGGTTAAGGAATAGTGTGCCACTGCAATCACAACAGTAATGGTGGCGGTTGATAGTGCAGTGATAGATTGTATGAAGCTATTCGAACAATCATTCGAGGTCCTCACCACCTTGCAGGAGAACCTGAACATAGAGCGCCTAGAGATAGAGGCGTGTGAGCTGCAGTAGTGATACGATGAGGTAAAAGGGACCACACAAATGGTTTCCCTTACACAAAGGCTCGCAAGGATGCAGTACGCCAAGGTGCTTCAGGAGCAGGTGGATGCCACTCGGCATAAAGGGGCAGTTTTGAAAGTGCGCCTACAGCCATGGATTGATGAGGCATATACCATTACAACATCCATTGAAGCAAAGCTCGTGCAGCTACAAGAAACTCAGGAAAGGATTCAAGGTAGCAGTTCAATGACAGTAGTCACTGAACCGTGCGTAGAGGAAGTTCAGCTGGCAGTCGTTCAGTGCACTGCCAAACTTGTAGCGATCCAATCAGAGTTGGGAGGTCTTCGCGCAAAGATCTCTGCACCTATAGAGTGACTCGAGGATGAGTCACAATTTTTGTGTTGGGGACTTGTTGGATGCGACATCCCCCAAGGGCAATTTTGGGGCTTAGAGCCTATATTTTGGTCCAAGTTTGTAATTTCAATGTAAAGACTTCGCATTTTGTGGGCACGGAGTGTGTGGTTGTAAAAGAGTCATAGCATTGTCCACCCTTATTTTGATAATATAATGTCGGTTGTGGAAGATCTACCCATGGTCCACAGACCATGGGATTATATAAATAGAGAAAATCTCTAAGTAGTTAAGGCATCACAGAATTTCTAAGGAATGATGATGTATGTGAGATAGATCTTAAGTGTAAAGTCTAGTTTTGGGTCATACAGTAGGAAGAGGCTCTGTAGTTGAGTGCACAGAGACCTAGTAGTCTACAGCTAAGTGCGTGGACCCCTGTAGCTTAGTGCGCAGGGTGAGTCGAATCTATAATTAGTTGGAAGTATTAATAAAGAGAAGTTTCTATCAATTTTGCGACTTTATTTCGTGTTTTATGCATCTGTTATGTTAGGTATGAATTTCACTTCTAATTCTTATATGATGCATGAATGTATATAATTGTATTGGTTAAGTGAACAAAAGTAAGAATATTTGTTACATGAAGATAACTAAGATCTGATAATAAGATAAGTAAGATACTCAACGTAGTTTGGGAAATAGCGCAATTCGCTGCCATAGCAGCGCGAAAGCATCTCAGCCCTTAGTTAGGGCTGCATGAAGGTCGATTGTACCAGATCATGGAGGTACTGAAGGTTAGAACAAAGCGTGAAGCGACTTGTGCAAAGGTAGGTCTAGTTGGAATAAACCGACATCACATCCATCTCAAGGGTGTGGAAACTTGGTTCCAACATCCCCCCAAACTGCTTCGGGTGAGACTTCAGTCCACGCTCCATGGGCTGATGTCGAAAGGGCTAGTAGTGTAGGTATTTGTTTGGCTAAATTAACTCTAAATCTGGGCCAGGCCTCCATAAGCCAACATGTCTTCATACATTAATGGCACCTTGAATTTTCCATTCTCCAACAAAATAGTGGGGCTTCCTCGTTAGAAAATATTTCGTTCTATCATCAAAACAATCTTTCACTTGTGGTTTAGCCATTCGTTCCTTCATTTTGCTAAGGCCTCAAAATCATGTCATGGTCCCAACAAAATAACTATTTATTGGCTTTAATTGGTAAACTAGGGTCCACTTAAGTGTCCAACAAACATTGTACTAGTCTAGCATTAACATTATCAATTCTTGAAGCAAGGAAGGCCTCACTTGAGGAGTGTTACCAAGACATTAGATAGGTGGGGAGCTCTACATAGTGAAGTTATCATGCCATGATGGAGTTCTTTTAAGTAACATTCCACATACATTTGTTTAACACTATGCAATCCAACAACAACCATAATTTGTTGTTTGATTATGCTATGACATTAAATTAGATTGTTGTAATTGATATTAATAATGGAGAGAGATTCAAGCATTAATATAAATGTAAAGAATAACAAAATAACATATATATAAATCATTGTGGAGCTTATGAATCCAAAGTTTAATATAGCTACTTAGAACGTGATTTCGACTCAGTGAGTTGTTAGGCTCGACAAGCAAAGCTTAAGAGTAGGAAGTGAGTTTAGGATTAGGATTTGATCTTTAACTATGACTAGGATCATCTCTGAGATCATGATCAAGAAAATTTTTTTGAAATAAAAGTTTTAACCTACACCTCCTATTAAACTTTCAAAATAATTTTCTACATCATTTATGATATTTATGTAATAAATGGTAGCTATCAAATATTTTTTCAATCACATTTGTAATATCCATTTTTAACATATGTTTTTGAATCTAAAATTATGCTTTTTATAAATAATTTTGACCTATATTTTTGACATATATTATATTGTTTTTTTGGACAAAATACTTTTCAACTTTATCATCAACCTAATTTGTGACCCCTATTTAAAATATGGGTGGATCACAAAGTCACACAATAGGTTGAAAAAAACCTTTTCGTAAGTAATTTCAAGGTTCATTTGAGGCATAAAAAAAGGCTTATGGTTGTAGTGCTTGCTATATCTCTTCTACTAATTAACCATAAATATGAAGATGATTAAAATAAACACCATAAAAGGGGAATCAATTGTCCTTGGTGAAGAGATAGAGAGGTTGTAGATGAGCATAGAGGTTAGGTAACTAAGGAATCTTTAACCCATTAGTTAAATTGATCATTAGTTATTTGAGAGGCGCATTTTAATCTTCCAAGTTATTCCTAGAAAACATTCAACATATTGGACTCTTTCTACCTACACTAAAGAGAATTAAAGGGAAGAAAATCCCTAAGGCATTGTCAACCATAGTAGGGGAAGGCCTTCCTTATGTCGTGTACGGAAGTGAAAGAGAGTGCCATTGATATTTGTGGGTTAGATTATATGTGTAATTCTTTGTAATGAGTGAAGTAACAATTCCATGAGAGCAATGGGTTGGGTTGAGTGAGTGGGATCCTATATCTTACATTGATTTTCCCTAGTGACCTCATAACCCAACTTGGGGATGGCATCTTAAGTGGATGCCTATGACTAGGAGAAAATTGTTCATATGAAACTAATTTCCTTGGATCATTCTTTGTTAAAAAACAAGTGTCTATGAAATTTGATTGAATATTATTTACTGTAATAAATTAACATGGATTATGCATGTTATGTGTGGTCAGGTTTAACTTAAACATAGATTCTTGGTTGCTATGAAATGTTAATGAATGCTTGTTTAATCCCATTGAATTTTTGTTATTACACCTTATGTTATTACACCTTATTTGTGTTATAATGGTGAAATGGTCCCTCAAGAGCTGAAATTTTAATGGCCTATAAGTGGCTATCCATCTATGGCTAAAAATGCATGGGATGGAGATGCCACATTACTTTTGCTACCCCTTAAAAGTTTTGACTTCTTACTAATCTTTAGCTGCCACTTTAACTAGTGCAACCCATTCCTTAAGTAGGCTCACCATTTTGTTTTTGAATTTATATTAAATGTTTGCATTCCATTCATCCCATCATAGAGTCGTCTCCCAAAAACACAAACAACATAAATATGACATATCCATAATCTTGAGTTTTCTTAGTCATTCAAGATCCAATATTAGATAAATTGGCATAATTTCGTTGTAACTCCATGGATAATTGAAATGATTCCTTTGATTCAAACATGTTATTAGGTTTAGCTTCAAATACTACAATTACGTTTTTTCAAGGCCTGATTGTTCTATCAAATTTAATTGTGATTACATTGGATTAAGAGGTGGAGAATGAAAATATAGTAATTAAAACCATGGATTTTTTGTCCTTCCAACTTAAATAAAAGTTACTTTGTTAATGAGAAAAGAGTGCAAGAGAAGATGTTGATATCATCTATGTGCCTTTTTAAGTGATCCTATTACCAATCCAGTTTATTCCATTAAAAAAAACACTTTTCGAATGCTAGATAAGTGTCCCATCTATATTGTAAAAAACAAAGAGAAGAAAGTTAATATAATTCAATAAATTTATAAAATTCAATCCTTGACCCCTCTTTCTTCATAAAAATGGGTAAAAAGACATGAATAGAGTCAAACCTATTAATTTTTAAAAATATTACTTAAATTGACAAAAGTGTAACAACTTATTCATTAATATACTCTTTATTTTTTATTATTAAATTAAGATATTAATAATTTTGTCAAATCGTTTATAAAATTGGGTACTTCACTCCGAAACATTTTAATGGAATATCCATGCTAATTGTAAAAATTCAACCTATAATAGAAATTCCTAGGAAATTTATTCACGCTATAATTATCAAAGGGAATTACACAGTAAAATTTTATGAGTCAATAATAATTCCTAAGCACTATTAAACACCCATGTACACACATTCTCACCTCTCCCAGATCTAGGAATTTAAATTTTGTTCCCTTTCTTTTCAGCCATTTTCATTTTCTAAATTCTCACAATATCTTCACTGGCGCATTCTTCAATCCATTTCAGACCTGCGGGCTTTTGGATCTACAAGGTATCACATTCCCATTCACTAGGTATTTATGCTTGCTTATCGCTACAATTCTGCAGTGTCAATTTTCTAACTCGAAGCAAAACCAATTACCTCTGCATCTCTATACCTCAATTCGGATTGGAAATAGCTACATTTAAACACCTACAGGGCCTCCATGGTTTCAATGAGCTAGGGAAAAACATATTCGATTTTGGGGGTTGAACCCTAAGTGTCAGATTTGCCAAATAAGGACTGGCCCCTTAAAAGGGCAAAGAAAATGGAAGTATTCAAGGGAATGGCCATTACAAGAGGGATGGAGATAGGCCAGAGAAGAGAAACCCTATTGGATTGAATTTGGCATACGGTATTCTCCACAATGACTTAACTGATTCATAACTATTTAATTTGTTTTGGAAACTATGTTTGTATTCTATGTCTAAGTTGAAAATTATTTCCATGGGATAGCTCTAGTGTTTGAGTGCTTTGAGCTTCAGGTAGGAGTTGTAAGGGTTCTTTCCCAGAGCTGGATGCCCCTTTTGTGTGCCTCTCTCGACATCCCGAGTGGGCTAGTCTGGGTTTATTGTAGGGATTTATTCATGTTCTTGGTGATATGAATATGTGATTCTGCTTCGCTGGTTTTGTGAAGGGTGCTCCTTAATTGTAATTCTAAGTGTAATTGCCTGGGGGTTTCCTTTGCCAATAATATATCTTATAATTATATTAAGATCCACAATATAGAGGAGTCTTTGTCAGTCAAATTGATGGAATCATGGCGGGTCGAGCTGGCCAAGTGACTATTTAGCACTAGATCTCTCCTATATATAATCATATTTCCTTAGTGTCTTTCCACAAAATCCACTTGGTTTCTTCATTTTACGAAGTCCGCTGTGATTTTCTTCCCTTGCTCTATAATTCCCCGAGAGAATATACTACAATGAATTTAGTAGGATTTGGGCTAATTTTCTTGGTGGCCTTGGTTGTTATACAGCTATGGCACTAGCCTAAATCCGTTGGCAGTGGCTTGTTGAGCTTTCCCCCTAGCTCGCTGGGATGGCCCTATATAGGCAAAACGCTACAGCTCTACTCATAGAATCCGAACGTTTTCTTCGCCTCCAAACAGAGAAGATGCTAGTACATTATCAAGAAAAAAATGATATGCTCTACACCATGATGAGAATGATGATGATCTTATCGTTATTAATGGAGTATAATTAGCATTGCCCTGGTTTTTCCTACCCAGTTTAGAGTGGTTCTCCATTCCTGTTGTGTTCGTCTGTGATGAAATTTTAGATAATGTTGTTTGTTTTGGTTTAGTCTGCAATTCTATTTTTTTAATAGAACCATCCAATTTTGGGGACGAGGGATAATGTCATTGAGCCTTAGTAGTTCATAGAGGAATGTGGTGAGATTCGAACTTGGGATAGTTGTATCTTCTCAAACCAAACTAGTTGGTTTGATTTACTAGTGTTTCTACCATATTAATGATTAGTTGATCATGGAATCATCATGGTTGTCTGATTGGTATTAAATATCTATGAAAAAGAATAATAATATAGGTGAATTTCCCCTGTTAGAAAATATCCTCTTCCTCGCCTGCTCCTCACTTCCTTATGAAATTATCCTCTTCCTCTCCTCCTCACTTCCTTATGAAGTAATATTTCCAAATGAGCTATCCTAAATGTGACTGAATGTAAGTGGTGTTGCCAATAATTGTGTGTAAAATCCCCTTGCTATTTGTTTTTTAGTTCCTTGTGAAGAGGAGATATGAATGAGTCCAAACCCCATAGCCATTAATTTCTTGAAACATCATTGTTGTTTTTTAAGCCTATATATAGCCACTTGCATCAAGTATGCACATCAATTAATAGTCTGCACCGCCCTTTCATTCATTCATTATTCTGTTTTCGCCTATACCCAGTGGGTTGGATTTAGATTATATAATGGTTTGAGTTCCTCTGTGTGAAAGAATACTCTGGATAGGCCTATCTTATTATAAATAAGAATCATACAATCTCCCTTCCTTCTACTTCTCTTTAACCTTAATTCATTGTATGGTATCATCATGAACCAGTTATGTCATTGCATGGTCGTTATGAACCAGTTATAGCCAAGTTTCAGCATGATAGTTATGAACCAATTAACTCATTGCCATGGTATTCTCCTATTTAATTTTTTTTGGAAACTATGTTTGTATTCTTATGTCTAAGTTGAAAATTCTTTCCATGGGATAGCTCTAGTGTTTAAGTTCTTTGAGCTTCATGTAGGAGTTCTCAGGGTCCTTTCCCAGAGCTGGATGCCCCTTTTGTGTGCCTCTCTCAACATCCCTAGTGGGTTAGTTTGTGTTTACATTAGATACCATCTGCAACTTGTAGGGAAGTGTCTGGGTCTTCCCCACCTGGTTTTCCCTAGAAAAGAAGTTGAAATTTTTCTCCACATTATGAACTTTATGTCATTAAATATTTATGTAAAAAGAATATATTTGTTAAAGTGCAAGTATTAGACACACAGATACATATTTCTTTGTTTCCTAATTTTTAGAAGGTGCTTCTTTTGAAACTGTTCATGTGTGCAAAATCCGGGGGGGTTTGTTGTGAGGTTTTCTTTAGGAAAATGTTGAAAACTCTCTCTGAATTGTAAATTTTATGCCTTCAAATATATGTGTAAAATGTATATATTCATAAAAGTGTGCATATGACACAGATAGACATATTTCTTCGGTGCCAAATACTTTGAAGGTGCTTATTTTGAAGTTTTCCAAGTGTGTGTGTTGATTTCTCTAACCCTAGCTTTTGCTAACGATTGACTTGAAAAATTCCTTTTTGATTAAATAATTATTGTTGTAGGTTTACTGAAAAAAAAAACATTGCTGATATTTTAACACAAATAAAAATAAACAATGGAAGAAAAATAATCACATCAATCTCATACACATGCACACATAGATATCTCCCTTTCAAATCTGTTGTTTTATTAAGTAATCTTTAGCATACAAGGGCTCCCTTACTGGTATAATGGCACATTGAGGAAAAATACAAATACAACAACACATTGGGAAATTCCAGCTGATCAAACCTTCCAAAACTCATCATTTGACCTTGTTGTCTAATCTAGATCCTTCTCCCTTGCTATCTCTTGCACTCCTCCTTGGACTCCGCACACTTGGATGAATGTCCTCCACCCAATCACTGAGATCCTCACTATCTCATTGTCTTGTGCTCACTAATGTGTCTTCTTTTTTAGCCTAGCATTCCTTTTATAAGTTTGAGTTATTGATTGAATCCAAAAATCTGATCTCCAAGTGATTCATTGTTGAGATTACATCTCAACATCACTTGACAGCAATGGTTGAGATTCATGTAATTCATTAATGCAAATAGCCTCTGCGTTTCATTAGGTTAATTCACTTTTTATTATAAAAGCCAATTACTTTAATAATTCTACTAATTAAAGTAATTTTCAAGGTTAAGAGTATTTTGACTATTGCCACATGTTTACACACTTAGACATGTGTGGAAATACCTATCCAATGCCTTGGGATAAATGTTGTAGATTATAGTTTTCCTATGAGGGTATAGCAGCGAGGAAAGAAGTGCGTTGATTATAGGCATCTTGTGGTTGTTGTATGAAAGCATGCTTGTTTAGTGTTTCCCAAACTTAGATAGAGCCATACTTAGTATCCTTTTATAGTTTGACTTAGATGCTCACTTTTTTTAATTTAGGTGTTTTCCTTAGTTCTGTTTTATGCACATATTTATCTTTAAGAAAAGTGCACAGTAGAGAAGGGTTCTATATTTTTACCAGGGGACACACTTCTAGATAGGAGGTACTCTATTATAGGAAGATTTTTCCATGCAGGTTAGGTGCTTTATCTAAGAATCCCAAGAGTGTCACTATTATAACAATAAGAAATTTGTTTATTTTGAGTTCTTCATTAGTGCACTGATGGTATAGTGTTTATTCCATGCAATACCTCAATAGTGTATGATCAAATTACAGTTAAACTTATCATTATATTTTGACTTACCCTCTTTTAGAGGGAAACTAGAGCGCGTGTCAAGCTTGCACGTCACAATTGTATCATACAAAGTTTACCTGGCACGCGTTTTGTGGATCTAAGCAGCCATATACCTATTGGAATTCAAGAGGCACTAATACTACAAAGTGGGAAAGAGGTTTTGCAGTTAACCTGCCTTTCACATTATGGTTGGAGTCAGTTTTTTGGCAGGATGGTAGATACCCCAACTTCCTTTTTATGACTGAGTGCAAGATTGAATCCTTTAATATTCCTCACTCAATTGTCATTAAGCGATGGGTTTTCTCATAATTGCTTCACATCTATAAAATTTACCAAAGTTGTTATTGAGTCTTTGGATGTGGTTATATTTTCAAAGAACACACATACAAGAAGAAAAGAAATAATATGCCTGACTAATTTCAAGTTATCTTCCTACGAATAGGGTTTTATCTTCCATAAACTTGATGACTCGCTCTGCTTCTTTCTAGTGAACAAATTTGGGAATTTTCATGAATTGTGAGACAATTCCAACCCCATAACTATTAGTTTATTATTTAAAGTTATACCCACTATATTAGAACCCGCACAAGGAGAATTCCATTCTCGTTTCAAAAGAACCTGCAATCAACCTATACCATGTTATTTAATATTTTATGTATTTCTTCACATCCTTGGCTTGTGACATAAAGACGCAATAGCCCGCCTTGCATTTTGTAGGTTTTAACCCCGTACAGAAATTACCTACATACGAATTCTAAATCACAGAAAAATAAACAATGCGAGAGCATAACACATATGCACGGAGATTTTCCCCTGGATCCCAAAACCGGGACTACCAGCTTGATTTTTCATTATGTTCCTTTCAATGTTACAATACATATTTATACATGCCAAAGCATCCAATACCATGGACCGAAA